>CAWVNZ010001870.1:0-37873 GCA_963930735.1 Dioctria linearis | reverse complement strand
AATCCCTGGCGCAATTAAAATTTGCGACAGTAGAAAATTATTTTTTGAATAATTTACTATAGAAAAGGCAATCCCTGGCGCACTTAAAATTTGCGACAGTAAAAAATTATTTTGTGAGAAATTTACTATAGAAAAGGCAATCCCTGGCGCAATTAAAATTTGCGACAGTAGAAAATTATTTTTTGAATAATTTACTATAGAAAAGGCAATCCCTGGCGCAATTACAATTTGCGACAGTAGAAAATTATTTTTTGAATAATTTACTATAGAAAAGGCAATCCCTGGCGCAATTAAAATTTGCGAGAGTAAAAAATTATTTTTTGAATAATTTACTATAGAAAAGGCAATCCCTGGCGTAATTAAAATTTGCGACAGTAGAAAATTATTTTTTGAATAATTTACTATAGAAAAGGCAATCCGTGGCGTAATTAAAATTTGCGACAGTAGAAAATTATTTTTTGAATAATTTACTATAGAAAAGGCAATCCCTGGCGTAATTAAAATTTGCGACAGTTGAAAATTATTTTTTGAATAATTTACTATAGAAAAGGCAATCCCTGGCGTAATTAAAATTTGCGACAGTATAAAATTATTTTTTGAATAATTTACTATAGAAAAGGCAATCCCTGGCGCAATTAAAATTTGCGACAGTATAAAATTATTTTTTGCAAAATTTACTATAGAAAAGGCAACCCCTGGCGCAATTAAAATTTGCGACAGTTGAAAATTATTTTTTGAATAATTTACTATAGAAAGGCAATCCCTGGCGTTATTAAAATTTGCGACAGTAGAAAATTATTTTTTGAATAATTTACTATAGAAAAGGCAATCCCTGGCGCAATTAAAATTTGCGACAGTAGAAAATTATTTTTTGAATAATTTACTATAGAAAAGGCAATCCCTGGCGCAATTAAAATTTGCGACAGTAGAAAATTAATTTTTGAAAAATTTACTATATAAAAAGCAATCCCTGGCGTAATTAAAATTTGCGACAGTAGAAAATTATTTTTGGAATAATTTACTGTAGAAAAGGCAATCCCTGGCGCAATTAAAACTTGCGATAGTAAAAAATTATTTTTTGAATAATTTACTATAGAAAAGGCAATCCCTGGCGTAATTAAAATTTGCGGCAGTTGAAAATTATTTTTTGAATAATTTACTATAGAAAAGGCAATCCCTGGCGCAATTAAAATTTGCGACAGTAAAAAATTATTTTTTGAATAATTTACTATAGAAAAGCAATCCCTGGCGTAATTAAAATTTGCGACAGTATAAAATTATTTTTTGAATAATTTACTATATAAAAGGCAATCCCTGGCGTAATTAAAATTTGCGACAGTAGAAAATTATTTTTTGAATAATTTACTATAGAAAAGGCAATCCCTGGCGCAATTAAAACTTGCGATAGTAAAAAATTATTTTTTGAATAATTTACTATAGAAAAGGCAATCCCTGGCGTAATTAAAATTTGCGACAGTTGAAAATTATTTTTTGAATAATTTACTATAGAAAAGGCAATCCCTGGCGCAATTAAAATTTGCGACAGTAAAAAATTATTTTTTGAATAATTTACTATAGAAAAGGCAATCCCTGGCGTAATTAAATTTTGCGACAGTATAAAATTATTTTTTGAATAATTTACTATAGAAAAGGCACTCCCTGGCGCACTTAAAATTTGCGACAGTAAAAAATTATTTTGTGAGAAATTTACTATAGAAAAGGCAATCCCTGGCGCAATTAAAATTTGCGACAGTAGAAAATTATTTTTTGAATAATTTACTATAGAAAAGGCAATCCCTGGCGTAATTAAAATTTGCGACAGTTGAAAATTATTTTTTGAATAATTTACTATAGAAAAGGCAATCCCTGGCATAATTAAAATTTGCGACAGTATAAAATTATTTTTTGAATAATTTACTATAGAAAAGGCAATCCCTGGCGCAATTAAAATTTGCGACAGTATAAAATTATTTCTTGCAAAATTTACTATAGAAAAGGCAATCCCTGGCGCAATTAAAATTTGCGACAGTTGAAAATTATTTTTTGAATAATTTACTATAGAAAAGGCAATCCCTGGCGCAATTAAAATTTGCGACAGTATAAAATTATTTTTTGCAAAATTTACTATAGAAAAGGCAATCCCTGGCGCAATTAAAATTTGCGACAGTTGAAAATTATTTTTTGAATAATTTACTATAGAAAAGGCAATCCCTGGCGCAATTAAAATTTGCGACAGTAAAAAATTATTTTTTGAATAATTTACTATAGAAAAGGCAATCCCTGGCGTAATTAAAATTTGCGACAGTAAAAAATTATTTTTTGAATAATTTACTATAGAAAAGGCAATCCCTGGCGAATTAAAATTTGCGACAGTTGAAAATTATTTTTTGAATAATTTACTATAGAAAAGGCAATCCCTGGCGTAATTAAAATTTGCGACAGTTGAAAATTATTTTTTGAATAATTTACTATAGAAAAGGCAATCCCTGGGATATTTAGAATTTGCGACAGTAAAAAATTATTTTTTGAATAATTTACTATAGAAAAGGCAATCCCTGGCGCAATTAAAATTTGCGACAGTTGAAAATTATTTTTTGAATAATTTACTATAGAAAAGGCAATCCCTGGCGTAGTTAAAATTTGCGAAAGTTGAAAATAATTTTTTGAATAATTTACTATAGAAAAGGCAATCCCTGGCGTAATTAAAATTTGCGACAGTAGAAAATTATTTTTTGAATAATTTAATGTAGAAAAGGCAATCCCTGGCGCAATTAAAATTTGCGACAGTAAAAAATTATTTTTTGAATAATTTACTATTGAAAAGGCAATCCCTGGCGTAATTAAAACTTGCGATAGTAAAAAATTATTTTTTGAATAATTTACTATAGAAAAGGCAATCCCTAGCGTAATTAAAATTTGCGACAGTATAAAATTATTTTTTGAATAATTTACTATAGAAAAGGCAATCCCTGGCGTAATTAAAATTTGCGACAGTATAAAATTATTTTTTGCAAAATTTACTATAGAAAAGGCAATCCCTGGCGCAATTAAAATTTGCGACAGTTGAAAATTATTTTTTGAATAATTTACTATAGAAAAGGCAATCCCTGGCGCAATTAAAATTTGCGACAGTAAAAAATTATTTTTTGAATAATTTACTATAGAAAAGGCAATCTCTGGCGTAATTAAAATTTGCGACAGTAAAAAATTATTTTTTGAATAATTTACTATAGAAAAGGCAATCCCTGGCGAATTAAAATTTGCGACAGTTGAAAATTATTTTTTGAATAATTTACTATAGAAAAGGCAATCCCTGGCGTAATTAAAATTTGCAACAGTTGAAAATTATTTTTTGAATAATTTACTATAGAAAAGGCAATCCCTGGGATATTTAAAATTTGCGACAGTAAAAAATTATTTTTTGAATAATTTACTATAGAAAAGGCAATCCTTGGCGTAATTAAAATTTGCGACAGTAAAAAATTATTTTTTGAATAATTTACTATAGAAAAGGCAATCCCTTGCGTAATTAAAATTTGCGACAGTAGAAAATTATTTTTTAAATAATTTACTATAGAAAAGGCAATCCCTGGCGTAATTAAAATTTGCGACAGTAAAAAATTATTTTTTGAATAATTTACTATAGAAAAGGCAATCCCTGGCGTAATTAAAATTTGCGACAGTAAAAAATTATTTTTTGAATAATTTACTATAGAAAAGGCAATCCCTGGCGCACTTAAAATTTGCGACAGTAGAAAATTATTTTGTGCAAAATTTACTATAGAAAAGGCAATCCCTGGCGTATTTAAAATTTGCGATAGTAAAAAACTATTTTTTGAATAATTTACTATAGAAAAGGCAATCCCTGGCGCAATTAAAATTTGCGACAGTAAAAAATTATTTCTTGAATAATTTACTATAGAAAAGGCAATCCCTTGCGTAATTAAAATTTGCGACAGTAGAAAATTATTTTTTGAATAATTTACTATAGAAAAGGCAATCCCTGGCGTAATTAAAATTTGCGACAGTAAAAAATTATTTTTTGAATAATTTACTATAGAAAAGGCAATCCCTGGCGTAATTAAAATTTGCGACAGTAAAAAATTATTTTTTGAATAATTTACTATAGAAAAGGCAATCCCTGGCGCACTTAAAATTTGCGACAGTAGAAAATTATTTTTTGCAAAATTTACTATAGAAAAGGCAATCCCTGGCCTATTTAAAATTTGCGACAGCAGAAAATTAATTTTTGAAAAATTTACTATATAAAAGGCAATCCCTGGCGTAATTAAAATTTGCGACAGTAGAAAATTATTTTTTGAATAATTTACTGTAGAAAAGGCAATCCCTGGCGCAATTAAAACTTGCGATAGTAGAAAATTATTTTTTGAATAATTTACTATAGAAAAGGCAATCCCTGGCGCAAATACAATTTGCGACAGTAGAAAATTATTTTTTGAATAATTTACTATAGAAAAGGCAATCCCTGGCGCAATTAAAATTTGCGAGAGTAAAAAATTATTTTTTGAATAATTTACTATAGAAAAGGCAATCCCTGGCGTAATTAAAATTTGCGACAGTAGAAAATTATTTTTTGAATAATTTACTATAGAAAAGGCAATCCGTGGCGTAATTAAAATTTGCGACAGTAGAAAATTAATTTTTGAAAAATTTGCTATATAAAAGGCAATCCCTGGCGTAATTAAAATTTGCGACAGTAGAAAATTATTTTTTGAATAATTTACTGTAGAAAAGGCAATCCCTGGCGCAATTAAAATTTGCGACAGTAAAAAATTATTTTTTGAATAATTTACTATAGAAAAGGCAATCCCTGGCGTAATTAAAACTTGCAATAGTAAAAAATTATTTTTTGAATAATTTACTATAGAAAAGGCAATCCCTAGCGTAATTAAAATTTGCGACAGTATAAAATTATTTTTTGAATAATTTACTATAGAAAAGGCAATCCCTGGCGTAATTAAAATTTGCGACAGTATAAAATTATTTTTTGCAAAATTTACTATAGAAAAGGCAATCCCTGGCTCAATTAAAATTTGCGACAGTTGAAAATTATTTTTTGAATAATTTACTATAGAAAAGGCAATCCCTGGCGCAATTAAAATTTGCGACAGTAAAAAATTATTTTTTGAATAATTTACTATAGAAAAGGCAATCCCTGGCGTAATTAAAATTTGCGACAGTAAAAAATTATTTTTTGAATAATTTACTATAGAAAGGCAATCCCTGGCGAATTAAAATTTGCGACAGTTGAAAATTATTTTTTGAATAATTTACTATAGAAAAGGCAATCCCTGGCGTAATTAAAATTTGCGACAGTTGAAAATTATTTTTTGAATAATTTACTATAGAAAAGGCAATCCCTGGGATATTTAGAATTTGCGACAGTAAAAAATTATTTTTTGAATAATTTACTATAGAAAAGGCAATCCTTGGCGTAATTAAAATTTGCGACAGTAAAAAATTATTTTTTGAATAATTTACTATAGAAAAGACAATCCCTTGCGTAATTAAAATTTGCGACAGTAGAAAATTATTTTTTGAATAATTTACTATAGAAAAGGCAATCCCTGGCGTAATTAAAATTTGCGACAGTAAAAAATTATTTTTTGAATAATTTACTATAGAAAAGGCAATCCCTGGCGCACTTAAAATTTGCGACAGTAGAAAATTATTTTTTGAATAATTTACTATAGAAAAGGCAATCCCTGGCGCAATTAAAATTTGCGACAGTAGAAAATTATTTTTTGAATAATTTACTATAGAAAAGGCAATCCTTGGCGTAATTAAAATTTGCGACAGTAGAAAATTATTTTTTGAATAATTTACTATAGAAAAGGCAATCCCTGGCGTAATTAAAATTTGCGACAGTTGAAAATTATTTATGGAATAATTTACTATAGAAAAGGCAATCCCTGGCGTAATTAAAATTTGCGACAGTAGAAAATTATTTTTTGAATAATTTACTATAGAAAAGGCAATCCCTGGCGCAATTAAAACTTGCGATAGTAAAAAATTATTTTTTGAATAATTTACTATAGAAAAGGCAACTCCTGGCGTATTTAAAATTTGCGACAGTTGAAAATTATTTTTTGAATAATTTACTATAGAAAAGGCAATCCCTGGCGTAGTTAAAATTTGCGACAGTTGAAAATTATTTTTTGAATAATTTACTATAGAAAAGGCAATCCCTGGCGTAATTAAAATTTGCGACAGTAGAAAATTATTTTTTGAATAATTTACTGTAGAAAAGGCAATCCCTGGCGCAATTAAAATTTGCGACAGTAAAAAATTATTTTTTGAATAATTTACTATTGAAAAGGCAATCCCTGGCGTAATTAAAACTTGCGATAGTAAAAAATTATTTTTTGAATAATTTACTATAGAAAAGGCAATCCCTAGCGTAATTAAAATTTGCGACAGTATAAAATTATTTTTGCAAAATTTACTATAGAAAAGGCAATCCCTGGCGTATTTAAAATTTGCGATAGTAAAAAACTATTTTTTGAATAATTTACTATAGAAAAGGCAATCCCTGGCGCAATTAAAATTTGCGACAGTAAAAAATTATTTCTTGAATAATTTACTATAGAAAAGGCAATCCCTTGCGTAATTAAAATTTGCGACAGTAGAAAATTATTTTTTGAATAATTTACTATAGAAAAGGCAATCCCTGGCGTAATTAAAATTTGCGACAGTAAAAAATTATTTTTTGAATAATTTACTATAAAAAAGGCAATCCCTGGCGTAATTAAAATTTGCGACAGTAAAAAATTATTTTTTGAATAATTTACTATAGAAAAGGCAATCCCTGGCGCACTTAAAATTTGCGACAGTAGAAAATTATTTTTTGCAAAATTTACAATAGAAAAGGCAATCCCTGGCCTATTTAAAATTTGCGACAGCAGAAAATTAATTTTTCAAAAATTTACTATATAAAAGGCAATCCCTGGCGTAATTAAAATTTGCGACAGTAGAAAATTATTTTTTGAATAATTTACTGTAGAAAAGGCAATCCCTGGCGCAATTAAAACTTGCGATAGTAAAAAACAATTTTTTGAATAATTTACTATAGAAAAGGCAATCCCCGGCGCAATTAAAATTTGCGACAGTATAAAATTATTTTTTGAATAATTTACTATAGAAAAGGCAATCCCTGGCGTAATTAAAATTTGCGACAGTATAAAATTATTTTTTGAATAATTTACTATAGAAAAGGCAATTCCTGGCGCAATTACAATTTGCGACAGTAAAAAAATTTTTTTTTGAACAATTTACTGTAGAAAAGGCAATCCCTGGCGCAATTAAAATTTGCGACAGTAGAAAATTATTTTTTGAATAATTTACTATAGAAAAGGCAATCCCTGGCGTAATTAAAATTTGCGACAGTATGAAATTATTTTTTGAATAATTTACTATGGAAAAGGCAATCCCTGGCGCAATTACAATTTGCGACAGTATAAAAATATTTTTTGAATAATTTACTATAGAAAAGGCAATCCCTGGCGTAGTTAAAATTTGCGACAGTTGAAAATTATTTTTTGAATAATTTACTATAGAAAAGGCAATCCCTGGCGTAATTAAAATTTGCGACAGTAGAAAATTATTTTTTGAATAATTTACTGTAGAAAAGGCAATCCCTGGCGCAATTAAAATTTGCGACAGTAAAAAATTATTTTTTGAATAATTTACTATTGAAAAGGCAATCCCTGGCGTAATTAAAACTTGCGATAGTAAAAAATTATTTTTTGAATAATTTACTATAGAAAAGGCAATCCCTAGCGTAATTAAAATTTGCGACAGTATAAAATTATTTTTTGAATAATTTACTATAGAAAAGGCAATCCCTGGCGTAATTAAAATTTGCGACAGTATAAAATTATTTTTTGCAAAATTTACTATAGAAAAGGCAATCCCTGGCGCAATTAAAATTTGCGACAGTTGAAAATTATTTTTTGAATAATTTACTATAGAAAAGGCAATCCCTGGCGCAATTAAAATTTGCGACAGTAAAAAATTATTTTTTGAATAATTTACTATAGAAAAGGCAATCTCTGGCGTAATTAAAATTTGCGACAGTAAAAAATTATTTTTTGAATAATTTACTATAGAAAAGGCAATCCCTGGCGAATTAAAATTTGCGACAGTTGAAAATTATTTTTGAATAATTTACTATAGAAAAGGCAATCCCTGGCGTAATTAAAATTTGCAACAGTTGAAAATTATTTTTTGACTAATTTACTATAGAAAAGGCAATCCCTGGGATATTTAAAATTTGCGACAGTAAAAAATTATTTTTTGAATAATTTACTATAGAAAAGGCAATCCTTGGCGTAATTAAAATTTGCGACAGTAAAAAATTATTTTTTGAATAATTTACTATAGAAAAGGCAATCCCTGGCGTAATTAAAATTTGCGACAGTAAAAAATTATTTTTTGAATAATTTACTATAGAAAAGGCAATCCCTGGCGTAATTAAAATTTGCGACAGTAAAAAATTATTTTTTGAATAATTTACTATAGAAAAGGCAATCCCTGGCGCACTTAAAATTTGCGACAGTAGAAAATTATTTTTTGCAAAATTTACTATAGAAAAGGCAATCCCTGGCGTATTTAAAATTTGCGATAGTAAAAAACTATTTTTTGAATAATTTACTATAGAAAAGGCAATCCCTGGCGCAATTAAAATTTGCGACAGTAAAAAATTATTTCTTGAATAATTTACTATAGAAAAGGCAATCCCTTGCGTAATTAAAATTTGCGACAGTAGAAAATTATTTTTTGAATAATTTACTATAGAAAAGGCAATCCCTGGCGTAATTAAAATTTGCGACAGTAAAAAATTATTTTTTGAATAATTTACTATAGAAAAGGCAATCCCTGGCGTAATTAAAATTTATAGAAAAGGCAATCCCTGGCGCACTTAAAATTTGCGACAGTAGAAAATTATTTTTTGCAAAATTTACTATAGAAAAGGCAATCCCTGGCCTATTTAAAATTTGCGACAGCAGAAAATTAATTTTTGAAAAATTTACTATATAAAAGGCAATCCCTGGCGTAATTAAAATTTGCGACAGTAGAAAATTATTTTTTGAATAATTTACTGTAGAAAAGGCAATCTCTGGCGCAATTAAAACTTGCGATAGTAAAAAACTATTTTTTGAATAATTTACTATAGAAAAGGCAATCCCCGGCGCAATTAAAATTTGCGACAGTATAAAATTATTTTTTGAATAATTTACTATAGAAAAGGCAATCCCTGGCGTAATTAAAATTTGCGACAGTATAAAATTATTTTTTGAATAATTTACTATAGAAAAGGCAATCCCTGGCGCAATTACAATTTGCGACAGTAAAAAATTTTTTTTTGAAAAATTTACTGTAGAAAAGGCAATCCCTGGCGCAATTAAAATTTGCGACAGTAGAAAATTATTTTTTGAATAATTTACTATAGAAAAGGCAATCCCTGGCGTAATTAAAATTTGCGACAGTATAAAATTATTTTTTGAATAATTTACTATAGAAAAGGCAATCCCTGGCGCAATTACAATTTGCGACAGTATAAAATTATTTTTTGAATAATTTACTATAGAAAAGGCAATCCCTGGCGTAAATAAAATTTGCGACAGTATAAAATTATTTTTTGAATAATTTACTATAGAAAAGGCAATCCCTGGCGCAATTACAATTTGCGACAGTAAAAAATTTTTTTTTGAAAAATTTACTGTAGAAAAGGCAATCCCTGGCGCAATTAAAATTTGCGACAGTAGAAAATTATTTTTTGAATAATTTACTATAGAAAAGGCAATCCCTGGCGTAATTAAAATTTGCGACAGTATAAAATTATTTTTTGAATAATTTACTATAGAAAAGGCAATCCCTGGCGCACTTAAAATTTGCGACAGTAGAAAATTATTTTTTGAATAATTTACTATAGAAAAGGCAATCCCTGGCGCAATTACAATTTGCGACAGTAAAAAATTTTTTTTTGAAAAATTTACTGTAGAAATGGCAATCCCTGGAGCAGTTAAAATTTGCGACAGTAGAAAATTATTTTTTGAATAATTTACTATAGAAAAGGCCATCCCTGGCGTAGTTAAAATTTGCGACAGTATAAAATTATTTTTTGAATAATTTACTTTAGAAAAGGCAATCCCTGGCGCACTTAAAATTTGCGACAGTAGACAATTATTTTTTGAAAAATTTACTATAGAAAAGGCAATCCCTGGCGTAATTAAAATTTGCGACAGTAAGAAATTCTTTTTTGCAAAATTTACTATGGAAAAGGCAATCCCTGGCGTAATTAAAATTTGCGACAGTATAAAATTATTTTTTGAATAATTTACTATAGAAAAGGCAATCCCTGGCGTAATTAAAATTTGCGACAGTAAAAAATTATTTTTTGCAAAATTTACTATAGAAAAGGCAATCCCTGGCGTAATTAAAATTTGCGACAGTATAAAATTATTTTTTGAATAATTTACTATAGAAAAGGCAATCCCTGGCGTAATTAAAATTTGCGACAGTATAAAATTATTTTTTGAATAATTTACTATAGAAAAGGCAATCCCTGGCGCACTTAAAACTTGCGACAGTAGAAAATTATCTTTTGAAAAATTTACTATAGAAAAGGCAATCCCTGGCGTAATTAAAATTTGCGACAGTAAGAAATTATTTTTTGCAAAATTTACTATAGAAAAGGCAATTCCTGGCGTAATAAAAATTTGCGACAGTATAAAATTATTTTTTGAATAATTTACTATAGAAAAGGCAATCCCTGGCGAAATTAAAATTTGCGACAGTAAAAAATTATTTTTTGAAAAATTTACTATAGAAAAGGCAATCCCTGGCGTAATTAAAATTTGCGAAAGTATAAAATTATTTTTTGAATAATTTACTATAGAAATGGCAATCCCTGGCGTAATTAAAATTTGCGACAGTAGAAAATTATTTTTTGAATAATTTACTATATTTGCGACAGTAGAAAATTATTTTTTGAATAATTTACTATAGAAAAGGCAATCCCTGGCGTAATTAAAATTTGCGACAGTAAAAAATTATTTTTTGAATAATTTACTTTAGAAAAGGTAATCCCTGGCGTAATTAAAATTTGCGACAGTAAAAAATTATTTTTTGAATAATTTACGATAGAAAAGGCAATCCCTGGCGCACTTAAAATTTGCGACAGTAGAAAATTATTTTTTGAATAATTTACTATAGAAAAGGCAATCCCTGGCGCAATTAAAATTTGCGACAGTAGAAAATTATTTTTTGAATAATTTACTATAGAAAAGGCAATCCCTGGCGTAATTAAAATTTGCGACAGTTGAAAATAATTTTTTGAATAATTTACTATAGAAAAGGCAATCCCTGGCGCAATTAAAATTTGCGACAGTAGAAAATTATTTTTTGAATAATAAACTATAGAAAAGGCAATCCCTGGCGCAATTAAAATTTGCGACAGTAAAAAATTATTTTTTGAATAATTTACTATATAAAAGGCAATCCCTGGCGTAATTAAAATTTGCGACAGTAGAAAATTATTTTTTGAATAATTTACTGTAGAAAAGGCAATCCCTGGCGGAATTAAAACTTGCGATAGTAAAAAATTATTTTTTGAATAATTTACTATAGAAAAGGCAATCCCTGGCGTAATTAAAATTTGCGACAGTAAAAAATTATTTTTTGAATAATTTATTATAGAAAAGGCAATCCCTGGCGCAATTAAAATTTGCGACAGTAAAAAATTATTTTTTGAATAATTTACTATAGAAAAGGCAATCCCTGGCGCACTTAAAATTTGCGACAGTAGAAAATTATTTTTTGAATAATTTACTATAGAAAAGGCAATCCCTGGCGCACTTAAAATTTGCGACAGTAGAAAATTATTTTTTGAATAATTTACTATAGAAAAGGAAATCCCTGGGATATTTAAAATTTGCGAAAGTAAAAAATTATTTTTTGAATAATTTACTGTAGAAAAGGCAATCCCTGGCGTAATTAAAATTTGCGACAGTAAAAAATTATTTTTTGAATAATTTACTATAGAAAAGGCAATCCCTGGCGTAATTAAAATTTGCGACAGTAGAAAATTATTTTTTGAATAATTTACTATAGAAAAGGCAATCCCTGGCGCAATTAAAATTTGCGACAGTATAAAATTATTTTTTGAATAATTTACTATAGAAAAGGCAATCCCTGGCGTAATTAAAATTTGCGACAGTATAAAATTATTTTTTGAATAATTTACTATAGAAAAGGCAATCCCTGGCGCACTTAAAATTTGCGACAATAAAAAATTATTTTTTGAATAATTTACTACAGAAAAGGCAATCCCTGGCGTAATTAAAATTTGCGACAGTTGAAAATTATTTTTTGAATAATTTACTATAGAAAAGGCAATCCCTGGCGCAATTAAAATTTGCGACAGTAAAAAATTATTTTTTGCAAAATTTACTAGAGAAAAGGCAATCCCTGGCGTAATTAAAATTTGCGACAGTATAAAATTATTTTTTGAATAATTTACTATAGAAAAGGCAATCCCTGGCGCACTTAAAATTTGCGACAGTAAAAAATTATTTTGTGAGAAATTTACTATAGAAAAGGCAATCCCTGGCGTAATTAAAATTTGCGACAGTAAAAATTATTTTTTGAATAATTTACTATAGAAAGGGCAATCCCTGGCGCAATTACAATTTGCGACAGTAAAAAATTATTTTTTGAAAAATTTACTGTAGAAAAGGCAATCCCTGTCGCAATTAAAATTTGCGACAGTAGAAAATTATTTTTTGAATAATTTACTATAGAAAAGGCAATCCCTGGCGTAATTAAAATTTGCGACAGTAAAAAATTATTTTTTGAATAATTTACTATAGAAAAGGCAATCCCTGGCGTATTTAAAATTTGCGACAGTAAGAAATTAATTTGTGAGAAATTTACTATAGAAAAGGCAATCCCTGGCGTATTTAAAATATGCGACAGTATAAAATTATTTTTTGAAAAATTTACTATAGAAAAGGCAATCCCTGGCGCACTTAAAATTTGCGACAGTAGAAAATTATTTTTTGAATAATTTACTATAGAAAAGGCAATCCCTGGCGCAATTACAATTTGCGACAGTAAAAAATTATTTTTTGAAAAATTTACTGTAGAAAAGGCAATCCCTGGCGCACTTAAAATTTGCGACAGTAAAAAATTATTTTTTGAATAATTTACTATAGAAAAAGCAATCCCTGGGATATTTAAAATTTGCGACAGTAGAAAATTATTTTTTGAATAATTTACTATAGAAAAGGCAATCCCTGGCGCAATTAAAATTTGCGACAGTAAAAAATTATTTTTTGAATAATTTACTATAGAAAAGGCAATCCCTGGCGTAATTAAAATTTGCGACAGTAGAAAATTATTTTTTGAATAATTTACTATAGAAAAGGCAATCCCTGGCGTATTTAAAATTTGCGACTCTATAAAATTAATTTTTGAAAAATTTACTACATAAAAGGCAATCGCTGGCGTAATTAAAATTTGCGACAGTAAAAAATTATTTCTTGAATAATTTACTATAAAAAAGGCAATCCCTGTCGTAATTAAAATTTGCGACAATAAAAAATTATTTTTTGAATATTTTACTATAGAAAAGGCAATCCCTGGCGTAATTAAAATTTGCGACAGTAGAAAATTATTTTTTGAATAATTTACTATAGAAAAGACAATCCCTGGCGCAATTAAAATTTGCGACAGAATAAAATTATTTTTTGAATAATTTACTATAGAAAAGGCAATCCCTGGCGCACTTAAAATTTGCGACAGTAGAAAATTATTTTTTGAATAATTTACTATAGAAAAGGCAATCCCTGGCGCACTTAAAATTTGCGACAGTAGAAAATTATTTTTTGAATAATTTACTATAGAAAGGGCAATCCCTGGGATATTTAAAATTTGCGACAGTAAAAAATTATTTTTTGAAAAATTTACTATAGAAAAGGCAATCCCTGGCGTAATTAAAACTTGCGATAGTAAAAAATTATTTTTTGAAAAATTTACTATAGAAAAGGCAATCCCTGGCGCAATTAAAATTTGCGACAGTAAAAAATTATTTTTTGAATAATTTACTATAGAAAAGGCAATCCCTGGCGTAATTAAAATTTGCGACAGTATAAAATTATTTTTTGAATAATTTACTATAGAAAAGGCAATCCCTGGCGTAATTAAAATTTGCGACAGTAGAAAATTATTTTTTGAATAATTTACTATAGAAAAGGCAATCCCTGGCGTAATTAAAATTTGCGACAGTATAAAATTATTTTTTGAATAATTTACTATAGAAAAGGCAAACCCTGGCGCACTTAAAATTTGCGACAGTAGAAAATTATTTTTTGAAAAATCTACTATAGAAAAGACAATTCCTGGCGCACTTAAAATTTGAGACAGTAGAAAATTATTTTTTGAATAATTTACTATAGAAAAGGCAATCCCTGAGATATTTAAAATTTGCGACAGTAAAAAATTATTTTTTGAAAAATTTACTATAGAAAAGGCAATCCCTGGCCTAATTAAAACTTGCGACAGTAAAAAATTATTTTTTGAATAATTTACTATAGAAAAGGCAATCCCTGGCGAAATTAAAATTTGCGACAGTTGAAAATTATTTTTTGAATAATTTACTATAAAAAGGGCAATCCCTGGCGTAGTTAAAATTTGCGAGAGTATAAAATTATTTTTTGAATAATTTACTATTGAAAAGGCAATCCCTGGCGTAATTAAAATTTGTGACAGTAGAAAATTATTTTTTGAATAATTTACTATAGAAAAGGCAATCCCTGGCGTAATTAAAATTTGCGACAGTATAAAATTATTTTTTGAATAATTTACTATAGAAAAGGCAATCCCTGGCGCAATTAAAATTTGCGACAGTAAAAAATTATTTTTTGAAAAAATTACTATAGAACAGGCAATCCCTGGCGTAATTAAAACTTGCGATATTAAAAAATTATTTTTTGAAAAATTTACTATAGAAAAGGCAAACCTTGGCGCAATTAAAATTTGCGACAGAATAAAATTATTTTTTGAATAATTTACTATAGAAAAGGCAATCCCTGGCGCACTTAAAATTTGCGACAGTAGAAAATTATTTTTTGAATAATTTACTATAGAAAAGGCAATCCCTGGCGCACTTAAAATTTGCGACAGTAGAAAATTATGTTTTGAATAATTTACTATAGAAAGGGCAATCCCTGGGATATTTAAAATTTGCGACAGTAAAAAATTATTTTTTGAAAAATTTACTATAGAAAAGGCAATCCCTGGCGTAATTAAAACTTGCGATAGTAAAAAATTATTTTTTGAAAAATTTACTATAGAAAAGGCAATCCCTGGCGCAATTAAAATTTGCGACAGTAAAAAATTATTTTTTGAATAATTTACTATAGAAAAGGCAATCCCTGGCGTAATTAAAATTTGCGACAGTATAAAATTATTTTTTGAATAATTTACTATAGAAAAGGCAATCCCTGGCGTAATTAAAATTTGCGACAGTAGAAAATTATTTTTTGAATAATTTACTATAGAAAAGGCAATCCCTGGCGTAATTAAAATTTGCGACAGTATAAAATTATTTTTTGAATAATTTACTATAGAAAAGGCAAACCCTGGCGCACTTAAAATTTGCGACAGTAGAAAATTATTTTTTGAAAAATCTACTATAGAAAAGACAATTCCTGGCGCACTTAAAATTTGAGACAGTAGAAAATTATTTTTTGAATAATTTACTATAGAAAAGGCAATCCCTGAGATATTTAAAATTTGCGACAGTAAAAAATTATTTTTTGAAAAATTTACTATAGAAAAGGCAATCCCTGGCCTAATTAAAACTTGCGACAGTAAAAAATTATTTTTTGAATAATTTACTATAGAAAAGGCAATCCCTGGCGAAATTAAAATTTGCGACAGTTGAAAATTATTTTTTGAATAATTTACTATAGAAAGGGCAATCCCTGGCGTAGTTAAAATTTGCGAGAGTATAAAATTATTTTTTGAATAATTTACTATTGAAAAGGCAATCCCTGGCGTAATTAAAATTTGTGACAGTAGAAAATTATTTTTTGAATAATTTACTATAGAAAAGGCAATCCCTGGCGTAATTAAAATTTGCGACAGTATAAAATTATTTTTTGAATAATTTACTATAGAAAAGGCAATCCCTGGCGCAATTAAAATTTGCGACAGTAAAAAATTATTTTTTGAAAAAATTACTATAGAACAGGCAATCCCTGGCGTAATTAAAACTTGCGATAGTAAAAAATTATTTTTTGAAAAATTTACTATAGAAAAGGCAATCCTTGGCGTAATTAAAATTTGCGACAGTTGAAAATTATTTTTTGAATAATTTACTATAGAAAAGGCAATCCCTGGCGCAATTAAAATTTGCGACAGTAAAAAATTATTTTTTGAATAATTTACTATAGAAAAGGCAATCCCTGGCGTAATTAAAATTTGCGACAGTATAAAATTATTTTTTGAATAATTTACTATAGAAAAGGCAATCCCTGGCGTAATTAAAATTTGCGAAAGTAGAAAATTATTTTTTGAATAATTTACTATAGAAAAGGCAATCCCTGGCGTAATTAAAATTTGCGACAGTATAAAATTATTTTTTGAATAATTTACTATAGAAAAGGCAATCCCTGGCGCACTTAAAATTTGCGACAGTAGAAAATTATTTTTTGAAAAATTTACTATAGAAAAGGCAATTCCTGGCGCACTTAAAATTTGAGACAGTAGAAAATTATTTTTTGAATAATTTACTATAGAAAAGGCAATTCCTTGGGATATTTAAAATTTGCGACAGTAAAAAATTATTTTTTGAAAAATTTACTGTAGAAAAGGCAATCCCTGGCGTAATTAAAACTTGCGACAGTAAAAAATTATTTTTTGAATAATTTACTATAGAAAAGGCAATCCCTGTCGTAATTAAAATTTGCGACAGTTGAAAATTATTTTTTGAATAATTTACTATAGAAAAGGCAATCCCTGGCGCAATTAAAATTTGCGACAGTAAAAAATTATTTTTTGAATAATTTACTATAGAAAGGGCAATCCCTGGCGTAATTAAAATTTGTGACAGTAGAAAATTATTTTTTGAATAATTTACTATAGAAAAGGCAATCCCTGGCGTAATTAAAATTTGCGACAGTATAAAATTATTTTTTGAATAATTTACTATAGAAAAGGCAATCCCTGGCGCAATTAAAATTTGCGACAGTAAAAAATTATTTTTTGAAAAAATTACTATAGAAAAGGCAATCCCTGGCGTAATTAAAACTTGCGATAGTAAAAAATTATTTTTTGAAAAATTTACTATAGAAAAGGCAATCCTTGGCGTAATTAAAATTTGCGACAGTTGAAAATTATTTTTTGAATAATTTACTATAGAAAAGGCAATCCCTGGCGCAATTAAAATTTGCGACAGTAAACAATTATTTTTTGAATAATTTACTATAGAAAAGGCAATCCCTGGCGTAATTAAAATTTGCGACAGTATAAAATTATTTTTTGAATAATTTACTATAGAAAAGGCAATCCCTGGCGTAATTAAAATTTGCGACAGTAGAAAATTATTTTTTGAATAATTTACTATAGAAAAGGCAATCCCTGGCGTAATTAAAATTTGCGACAGTATAAAATTATTTTTTGAATAATTTACTATAGAAAAGGCAATCCCTGGCGCACTTAAAATTTGCGACAGTAGAAAATTATTTTTTGAAAAATTTACTATAGAAAAGGCAATTCCTGGCGCACTTAAAATTTGAGACAGTAGAAAATTATTTTTTGAATAATTTACTATAGAAAAGGCAATCCCTGGGATATTTAAAATTTGCGACAGTAAAAAATTATTTTTTGAAAAATTTACTATAGAAAAGGCAATCCCTGGCGTAATTAAAACTTGCGACAGTAAAAAATTATTTTTTGAATAATTTACTATAGAAAAGGCAAACCCTGTCGTAATTAAAATTTGCGACAGTATAAAATTATTTTTTGAATAATTTACTATAGAAAAGGCAATCCCTGGCGCAATTAAAATTTGCGACAGTAAAAAATTATTTTTTGAATAATTTACTATAGAAAAGGCAAACCCTGTCGTAATTAAAATTTGCGACAGTATAAAATTATTTTTTGAATAATTTACTATAGAAAAGGCAATCCCTGGCGCAATTAAAATTTGCGACAGTAAAAAATTATTTTTTGAAAAAATTACTATAGAACAGGCAATCCTTGGCGTAATTAAAATTTGCGACAGTTGAAGATTATTTTTTGAATAATTTACTATAGAAAAGGCAATCCCTGGCGCAATTAAAATTTGCGACAGTAAAAAATTATTTTTTGAATAATTTACTATAGAAAAGGCAATCCCTGGCGTAATTAAAATTTGCGACAGTATAAAATTATTTTTTGAATAATTTACTATAGAAAAGGCAATCCCTGGCGTAATTAAAATTTGCGACAGTAGAAAATTATTTTTTGAATAATTTACTATAGAAAAGGCAATCCCTGGCGTAATTAAAATTTGCGACAGTATAAAATTATTTTTTGAATAATTTACTATAGAAAAGGCAATCCCTGGCGCACTTAAAATTTGCGACAGTAGAAAATTATTTTTTGAAAAATTTACTATAGAAAAGGCAATTCCTGGCGCACTTAAAATTTGAGACAGTAGAAAATTATTTTTTGAATAATTTACTATAGAAAAGGCAATCCCTGGGATATTTAAAATTTGCGACAGTAAAAAATTATTTTTTGAAAAATTTACTATAGAAAAGGCAATCCCTGGCGTAATTAAAACTTGCGACAGTAAAAAATTATTTTTTGAATAATTTACTATAGAAAAGGCAATTCCTGTCGTAATTAAAATTTGCGACAGTTGAAAATTATTTTTTGAATAATTTACTATAGAAAAGGCAATCCCTGGCGCAATTAAAATTTGCGACAGTAAAAAATTATTTTTTGAATAATTTACTATAGAAAGGGCAATCCCTGGCGTAATTAAAATTTGTGACAGTAGAAAATTATTTTTTGAATAATTTACTATAGAAAAGGCAATCCCTGGCGTAATTAAAATTTGCGACAGTATAAAATTATTTTTTGAATAATTTACTATAGAAAAGGCAATCCCTGGCGCAATTAAAATTTGCGACAGTAAAAAATTATTTTTTGAAAAAATTACTATAGAAAAGGCAATCCCTGGCGTAATTAAAACTTGCGATAGTAAAAAATTATTTTTTGAAAAATTTACTATAGAAAAGGCAATCCTTGGCGTAATTAAAATTTGCGACAGTTGAAAATTATTTTTTGAATAATTTACTATAGAAAAGGCAATCCCTGGCGCAATTAAAATTTGCGACAGTAAAAAATTATTTTTTGAATAATTTACTATAGAAAAGGCAATCCCTGGCGTAATTAAAATTTGCGACAGTATAAAATTATTTTTTGAATAATTTACTATAGAAAAGGCAATCCCTGGCGTAATTAAAATTTGCGACAGTAGAAAATTATTTTTTGAATAATTTACTATAGAAAAGGCAATCCCTGGCGTAATTAAAATTTGCGACAGTATAAAATTATTTTTTGAATAATTTACTATAGAAAAGGCAATCCCTGGCGCACTTAAAATTTGCGACAGTAGAAAATTATTTTTTGAAAAATTTACTATAGAAAAGGCAATTCCTGGCGCACTTAAAATTTGAGACAGTAGAAAATTATTTTTTGAATAATTTACTATAGAAAAGGCAATCCCTGGGATATTTAAAACTTGCGACAGTAAAAAATTATTTTTTGAATTATTTACTATAGCAAAGGCAATCCCTGTCGTAATTAAAATTTGCGACAGTTGAAAATTATTTTTTGAATAATTTACTATAGAAAAGGCAATCCCTGGCGCAATTAAAATTTGCGACAGTAAAAAATTATTTTTTGAATAATTTACTATAGAAAGGGCAATCCCTGGCGTAGTTAAAATTTGCGACAGTATAAAATTATTTTTTGAATAATTTACTATTGAAAAGGCAATCCCTGGCGTAATAAAAAATTTGTGACAGTAGAAAATTATTTTTTGAATAATTTACTATAGAAAAGGCAATCCCTGGCATAATTAAAATTTGCGACAGTATAAAATTATTTTTTGAATAATTTACTATAGAAAAGGCAATCCCTGGCGCAATTAAAATTTGCGACAGTAAAAAATTATTTTTTGAAAAAATTACTATAGAAAAGGCAATCCCTGTCGCAATTAAAATTTGCGACAGTAGAAAATTATTTTTTGAAAAATTTACTGTAGAAAAGGCAATCCCTGTCGCAATTAAAATTTGCGACAGTAGAAAATTATTTTTTGAATAATTTACTATAGAAAAGGCAATCCCTGTCGTAATTAAAATTTGCGACAGTAAAAAATTATTTTTTGAATAATTTACTATAGAAAAGGCAATCCCTGGCGTATTTAAAATTTGCGACAGTAAGAAATTAATTTGTGAGAAATTTACTATAGAAAAGGCAATCCCTGGCGTATTTAAAATATGCGACAGTATAAAATTATTTTTTGAAAAATTTACTATAGAAAGGGCAATCCCTGGCGCACTTAAAATTTGCGACAGTAGAAAATTATTTTTTGAATAATTTACTATAGAAAAGGCAATCCCTGGCGCAATTACAATTTGCGACAGTAAAAAATTATTTTTTGAAAAATTTACTGTAGAAAAGGCAATCCCTGGCGCACTTAAAATTTGCGACAGTAAAAAATTATTTTTTGAATAATTTACTATAGAAAAAGCAATCCCTGGGATATTTAAAATTTGCGACAGTAGAAAATTATTTTTTGAATAATTTACTATAGAAAAGGCAATCCCTGGCGCAATTAAAATTTGCGACAGTAAAAAATTATTTTTTGAATAATTTACTATAGAAAAGGCAATCCCTGGCGTAATTAAAATTTGCGACAGTAGAAAATTATTTTTTGAATAATTTGCTATAGAAAAGGCAATCCCTGGCGTATTTAAAATTTGCGACTCTATAAAATTAATTTTTGAAAAATTTACTACATAAAAGGCAATCGCTGGCGTAATTAAAATTTGCGACAGTAAAAAATTATTTTTTGAATAATTTACTATAAAAAAGGCAATCCCTGTCGTAATTAAAATTTGCGACAATAAAAAATTATTTTTTGAATATTTTACTATAGAAAAGGCAATCCCTGGCGTAATTAAAATTTGCGACAGTAGAAAATTATTTTTTGAATAATTTACTATAGAAAAGACAATCCCTGGCGCAATTAAAATTTGCGACAGAATAAAATTATTTTTTGAATAATTTACTATAGAAAAGGCAATCCCTGGCGCACTTAAAATTTGCGACAGTAGAAAATTATTTTTTGAATAATTTACTATAGAAAAGGCAATCCCTGGCGCACTTAAAATTTGCGACAGTAGAAAATTATTTTTTGAATAATTTACTATAGAAAGGGCAATCCCTGGGATATTTAAAATTTGCGACAGTAAAAAATTATTTTTTGAAAAATTTACTATAGAAAAGGCAATCCCTGGCGTAATTAAAACTTGCGATAGTAAAAAATTATTTTTTGAAAAATTTACTATAGAAAAGGCAATCCCTGGCGCAATTAAAATTTGCGACAGTAAAAAATTATTTTTTGAATAATTTACTATAGAAAAGGCAATCCCTGGCGTAATTAAAATTTGCGACAGTATAAAATTATTTTTTGAATAATTTACTATAGAAAAGGCAATCCCTGGCGTAATTAAAATTTGCGACAGTAGAAAATTATTTTTTGAATAATTTACTATAGAAAAGGCAATCCCTGGCGTAATTAAAATTTGCGACAGTATAAAATTATTTTTTGAATAATTTACTATAGAAAAGGCAAACCCTGGCGCACTTAAAATTTGCGACAGTAGAAAATTATTTTTTGAAAAATCTACTATAGAAAAGACAATTCCTGGCGCACTTAAAATTTGAGACAGTAGAAAATTATTTTTTGAATAATTTACTATAGAAAAGGCAATCCCTGAGATATTTAAAATTTGCGACAGTAAAAAATTATTTTTTGAAAAATTTACTATAGAAAAGGCAATCCCTGGCGTAATTAAAACTTGCGACAGTAAAAAATTATTTTTTGAATAATTTACTATAGAAAAGGCAATCCCTGGCGTAATTAAAATTTGCGACAGTTGAAAATTATTTTTTGAATAATTTACTATAGAAAGGGCAATCCCTGGCGTAGTTAAAATTTGCGAGAGTATAAAATTATTTTTTGAATAATTTACTATTGAAAAGGCAATCCCTGGCGTAATTAAAATTTGTGACAGTAGAAAATTATTTTTTGAATAATTTACTATAGAAAAGGCAATCCCTGGCGTAATTAAAATTTGCGACAGTATAAAATTATTTTTTGAATAATTTACTATAGAAAAGGCAATCCCTGGCGCAATTAAAATTTGCGACAGTAAAAAATTATTTTTTTGAAAAAATTACTATAGAACAGGCAATCCTGGCGTAATTAAAACTTGCGATAGTAAAAAATTATTTTTTGAAAAATTTACTATAGAAAAGGCAATCCTTGGCGTAATTAAAATTTGCGACAGTTGAAAATTATTTTTTGAATAATTTACTATAGAAAAGGCAATCCCTGGCGCAATTAAAATTTGCGACAGTAAAAAATTATTTTTTGAATAATTTACTATAGAAAAGGCAATCCCTGGCGTAATTAAAATTTGCGACAGTATAAAATTATTTTTGAATAATTTACTATAGAAAAGGCAATCCCTGGCGTAATTAAAATTTGCGACAGTAGAAAATTATTTTTTGAATAATTTACTATAGAAAAGGCAATCCCTGGCGTAATTAAAATTTGCGACAGTATAAAATTATTTTTGAATAATTTACTATAGAAAAGGCAATCCCTGGCGCACTTAAAATTTGCGACAGTAGAAAATTATTTTTTGAAAAATTTACTATAGAAAAGGCAATTCCTGGCGCACTTAAAATTTGAGACAGTAGAAAATTATTTTTTGAATAATTTACTATAGAAAAGGCAATCCCTGGGATATTTAAAATTTGCGACAGTAAAAAATTATTTTTGAAAAATTTACTATAGAAAAGGCAATCCCTGGCGTA
This sequence comes from Dioctria linearis, assembly GCA_963930735.1. Taxonomy (NCBI): domain Eukaryota; kingdom Metazoa; phylum Arthropoda; class Insecta; order Diptera; family Asilidae; genus Dioctria; species Dioctria linearis. The sequence continues at coordinate 14,680 of CAWVNZ010001870.1, read as the reverse complement.
ATTAAAACTTGCGACAGTAAAAATTATTTTTTGAATAATTTACTATAGAAAAGGCAATCCCTGTCGTAATTAAAATTTGCGACAGTTGAAAATTATTTTTTGAATAATTTACTATAGAAAAGGCAATCCCTGGCGCAATTAAAATTTGCGACAGTAAAAAATTATTTTTTGAATAATTTACTATAGAAAGGAATCCCTGGCGTAATTAAAATTTGTAACAGTAGAAAATTATTTTTTGAATAATTTACTATAGAAAAGGCAATCCCTGGCGTAATTAAAATTTGCGACAGTATAAAATTATTTTTTGAATAATTTACTATAGAAAAGGCAATCCCTGGCGTAATTAAAATTTGCGACAGTATAAAATTATTTTTTGAATAATTTACTATAGAAAAGGCAATCCCTGGCGTAATTAAAATTTGCGACAGTAGAAAATTATTTTTTGAATAATTTACTATAGAAAAGGCAATCCCTGGCGTAATTAAAATTTGCGACAGTATAAAATTATTTTTTGAATAATTTACTATAGAAAAGGCAATCCCTGGCGCACTTAAAATTTGCGACAGTAGAAAATTATTTTTTGAAAAATTTACTATAGAAAAGGCAATTCCTGGCGCACTTAAAATTTGAGACAGTAGAAAATTATTTTTTGAATAATTTACTATAGAAAAGGCAATCCCTGGGATATTTAAAATTTGCGACAGTAAAAAATTATTTTTTGAAAAATTTACTATAGAAAAGGCAATCCCTGGCGTAATTAAAACTTGCGACAGTAAAAAATTATTTTTTGAATAATTTACTATAGAAAAGGCAAACCCTGTCGTAATTAAAATTTGCGACAGTATAAAATTATTTTTTGAATAATTTACTATAGAAAAGGCAATCCCTGGCGCAATTAAAATTTGCGACAGTAAAAAATTATTTTTTGAATAATTTACTATAGAAAAGGCAAACCCTGTCGTAATTAAAATTTGCGACAGTATAAAATTATTTTTTGAATAATTTACTATAGAAAAGGCAATCCCTGGCGCAATTAAAATTTGCGACAGTAAAAAATTATTTTTTGAAAAAATTACTATAGAACAGGCAATCCTTGGCGTAATTAAAATTTGCGACAGTTGAAAATTATTTTTTGAATAATTTACTATAGAAAAGGCAATCCCTGGCGCAATTAAAATTTGCGACAGTAAAAAATTATTTTTTGAATAATTTACTATAGAAAAGGCAATCCCTGGCGTAATTAAAATTTGCGACAGTATAAAATTATTTTTTGAATAATTTACTATAGAAAAGGCAATCCCTGGCGTAATTAAAATTTGCGACAGTAGAAAATTATTTTTTGAATAATTTACTATAGAAAAGGCAATCCCTGGCGTAATTAAAATTTGCGACAGTATAAAATTATTTTTTGAATAATTTACTATAGAAAAGGCAATCCCTGGCGCACTTAAAATTTGCGACAGTAGAAAATTATTTTTTGAAAAATTTACTATAGAAAAGGCAATTCCTGGCGCACTTAAAATTTGAGACAGTAGAAAATTATTTTTTGAATAATTTACTATAGAAAAGGCAATCCCTGGGATATTTAAAATTTGCGACAGTAAAAAATTATTTTTTGAAAAATTTACTATAGAAAAGGCAATCCCTGGCGTAATTAAAACTTGCGACAGTAAAAAATTATTTTTTGAATAATTTACTATAGAAAAGGCAATTCCTGTCGTAATTAAAATTTGCGACAGTTGAAAATTATTTTTTGAATAATTTACTATAGAAAAGGCAATCCCTGGCGCAATTAAAATTTGCGACAGTAAAAAATTATTTTTTGAATAATTTACTATAGAAAGGGCAATCCCTGGCGTAATTAAAATTTGTGACAGTAGAAAATTATTTTTTGAATAATTTACTATAGAAAAGGCAATCCCTGGCGTAATTAAAATTTGCGACAGTATAAAATTATTTTTGAATAATTTACTATAGAAAAGGCAATCCCTGGCGCAATTAAAATTTGCGACAGTAAAAAATTATTTTTTGAAAAATTACTATAGAAAAGGCAATCCCTGGCGTAATTAAAACTTGCGATAGTAAAAAATTATTTTTGAAAAATTTACTATAGAAAAGGCAATCCTTGGCGTAATTAAAATTTGCGACAGTTGAAAATTATTTTTTGAATAATTTACTATAGAAAAGGCAATCCCTGGCGCAATTAAAATTTGCGACAGTAAAAAATTATTTTTTGAATAATTTACTATAGAAAAGGCAATCCCTGGCGTAATTAAAATTTGCGACAGTATAAAATTATTTTTTGAATAATTTACTATAGAAAAGGCAATCCCTGGCGTAATTAAAATTTGCGACAGTAGAAAATTATTTTTTGAATAATTTACTATAGAAAAGGCAATCCCTGGCGTAATTAAAATTTGCGACAGTATAAAATTATTTTTTGAATAATTTACTATAGAAAAGGCAATCCCTGGCGCACTTAAAATTTGCGACAGTAGAAAATTATTTTTTGAAAAATTTTTTATAGAAAAGGCAATTCCTGGCGCACTTAAAATTTGAGACAGTAGAAAATTATTTTTTGAATAATTTACTATAGAAAAGGCAATCCCTGGGATATTTAAAATTTGCGACAGTAAAAAATTATTTTTTGAAAAATTTGCTATAGAAAAGGCAATCCTGGCGTAATTAAAACTTGCGACAGTAAAAAATTATTTTTTGAATTATTTACTATAGAAAAGGCAATCCCTGTCGTAATTAAAATTTGCGACAGTTGAAAATTATTTTTTGAATAATATACTATAGAAAAGGCAATCCCTGGCGCAATTAAAATTTGCGACAGTAAAAAATTATTTTTTGAATAATTTACTATAGAAAGGGCAATCCCTGGCGTAGTTAAAATTTGCGACAGTATAAAATTATTTTTTGAATAATTTACTATTGAAAAGGCAATCCCTGGCGTAATTAAAATTTGTGACAGTAGAAAATTATTTTTTGAATAATTTACTATAGAAAAGGCAATCCCTGGCATAATTAAAATTTGCGACAGTATAAAATTATTTTTTGAATAATTTACTATAGAAAAGGCAATCCCTGGCGCAATTAAAATTTGCGACAGTAAAAAATTATTTTTTGAAAAAATTACTATAGAAAAGGCAATCCCTGGCGTAATTAAAACTTGCGATAGTAAAAAATTATTTTTTGAAAAATTTAGTATAGAAAAGGCAATCCTTGGCGTAATTAAAATTTGCGACAGTTGAAAATTATTTTTTGAATAATTTACTATAGAAAAGGCAATCCCTGGCGCAATTAAAATTTGCGACAGTAAAAAATTATTTTTTGAATAATTTACTATAGAAAAGGCAATCCCTGGCGTAATTAAAATTTGCGACAGTATAAAATTATTTTTTGAATAATTTACTATAGAAAAGGCAATCCCTGGCGTAATTAAAATTTGCGACAGTAGAAAATTATTTTTTGAATAATTTACTATAGAAAAGGCAATCCCTGGCGTAATTAAAATTTGCGACAGTATAAAATTATTTTTTGAATAATTTACTATAGAAAAGGCAATCCCTGGCGCACTTAAAATTTGCGACAGTAGAAAATTATTTTTTGAAAAATTTACTATAGAAAAGGCAATTCCTGGCGCACTTAAAATTTGAGACAGTAGAAAATTATTTTTTGAATAATTTACGATAGAAAAGGCAATCCCTGGGATATTTAAAATTTGCGACAGTAAAAAATTATTTTTTGAAAAATTTACTATAAAAAAGGCAATCCCTGGCGTAATTAAAACTTGCGACAGTAAAAAAGTATTTTTTGAATAATTTACTATAGAAAAGGCAATCCCTGGCGTAATTAAAATTTGCGACAGTTGAAAATTATTTTTTGAATAATTTACTATAGAAAAGGCAATCCCTGGCGCAATTAAAATTTGCGACAATAAAAAATTATCTTTTGAATAATTTACTATAGAAAGGGCAATCCCTGGCGTAGTTAAAATTTGCGACAGTATAAAATTATTTTTTGAATAATTGACTATTGAAAAGGCAATCCCTGGCGTAATTAAAATTTGTGACAGTAAAAAATTATTTTTTGAAAAATTTACTATAGAAAAGGCAATCCCTGGCGTAATTAAAACTTGCGACAGTAAAAAAGTATTTTTTGAATAATTTACTATAGAAAAGGCAATCCCTGGCGTAATTAAAATTTGCGACAGTAGAAAATTATTTTTTGAATAATTTACTATAGAAAAGGCAATCCCTGGCGTAATTAAAATTTGCGACAGTATAAAATTATTTTTTGAATAATTTACTATAGAAAAGGCAATCCCTGGCGCACTTAAAATTTGCGACAGTAGAAAATTATTTTTTGAAAAATTTACTATAGAAAAGGCAATTCCTGGCGCAATTAAAATTTGAGACAGTAGAAAATTATTTTTTGAATAATTTACTATAGAAAAGGCAATCCCTGGGATATTTAAAATTTGCGACAGTAGAAAATTATTTTTTGAATAATTTACTATAGAAAAGGCAATCCCTGGCGTAATTAAAATTTGCGACAGTTGAAAATTATTTTTTGAATAATTTACTATAGAAAAAGGCAATCCCTGGCGCAATTAAAATTTGCGACAGTTGAAAATTATTTTTTGAGTAATTTACTATAGAAAAGGCAATCCCTGGCGCACTTAAAATTTGCGACAGTAGAAAATTATTTTTTGAAAAATTTACTATAGAAAAGGCAATTCCTGGCGCACTTAAAATTTGAGACAGTAGAAAATTATTTTTTGAATAATTTACTGTAGAAAAGGCAATCCCTGGGATATTTAAAATTTGCGACAGTAAAAAATTATTTTTTGAAAAATTTACTATAGAAAAGGCAATCCCTGGCGTAATTAAAACTTGCGACAGTAAAAAATTATTTTTTGAATAATTTACTATAGAAAAGGCAATCCCTGTCGTAATTAAAATTTGCGACAGTTGAAAATTATTTTTTGAATAATTTACTATAGAAGAGGCAATCCCTGGCGCAATTAAAATTTGCGACAGTAAAAAATTATTTTTTGAATAATTTACTATAGAAAGGGCAATCCCTGGCGTAATTAAAATTTGTGACAGTAGAAAATTATTTTTTGAATAATTTACTATAGAAAAGGCAATCCCTGGCGTAATTAAAATTTGCGACAGTATAAAATTATTTTTTGAATAATTTACTATAGAAAAGGCAATCCCTGGGATATTTAAAATTTGCGACAGTAAAAAATTATTTTTTGAAAAATTTACTATAGAAAAGGCAATCCCTGGCGTAATTAAAACTTGCGACAGTAAAAAATTATGTTTTGAATAATTTACTATAGAAAAGGCAATCCCTGTCGTAATTAAAATTTGCGACAGTTGAAAATTATTTTTTGAATAATTTACTATAGAAAAGGCAATCCCTGGCGCAATTAAAATTTGCGACAGTAAAAAATTATTTTTTGAATAATTTACTATAGAAAGGGCAATCCCTGGCGTAATTAAAATTTGTGACAGTAGAAAATTATTTTTTGAATAATTTACTATAGAAAAGGCAATCCCTGGCGTAATTAAAATTTGCGACAGTATAAAATTATTTTTTGAATAATTTACTATAGAAAAGGCAATCCCTGGCGCAATTAAAATTTGCGACAGTAAAAAATTATTTTTTGAAAAAATTACTATAGAAAAGGCAATCCCTGGCGTAATTAAAACTTGCGATAGTAAAAAATTATTTTTTGAAAAATTTACTATAGAAAAGGCAATCCTTGGCGTAATTAAAATTTGCGACAGTTGAAAATTATTTTTTGAATAATTTACTATAGAAAAGGCAATACCTGGCGCAATTAAAATTTGCGACAGTAAACAATTATTTTTTGAATAATTTAATATAGAAAAGGCAATCCCTGGCGTAATTAAAATTTGCGACAGTATAAAATTATTTTTTGAATAATTTACTATAGAAAAGGCAATCCTGGCGTAATTAAAATTTGCGACAGTATAAAATTATTTTTTGAATAATTTACTATAGAAAAGGCAATCCCTGGCGCACTTAAAATTTGCGACAGCAGAAAATTATTTTTTGAAAAATTTACTATAGAAAAGGCAATTCCTGGCGCACTTAAAATTTGAGACAGTAGAAAATTATTTTTGAATAATTTACTATAGAAAAGGCAATCCCTGGGATATTTAAAATTTGCGACAGTAAAAAATTATTTTTTGAAAAATTTACTATAGAAAAGGCAATCCCTGGCGTAATTAAAACTTGCGACAGTAAAAAATTATTTTTTGAATAATTTACTATAGAAAAGGCAATCCCTGTCGTAATTAAAATTTGCGACAGTATAAAATTATTTTTTGAATAATTTACTATAGAAAAGGCAATCCCTGGCGCAATTAAAATTTGCGACAGTAAAAAATTATTTTTTGAAAAAATTACTATAGAACAGGCAATCCCTGCGTAATTAAAACTTGCGATAGTAAAAAATTATTTTTTGAAAAATTTACTATAGAAAAGGCAATCCTTGGCGTAATTAAAATTTGCGACAGTTGAAAATTATTTTTTGAATAATTTACTATAGAAAAGGCAATCCCTGGCGCAATTAAAATTTGCGACAGTAAAAAATTATTTTTTGAATAATTTACTATAGAAAAGGCAATCCCTGGCGTAATTAAAATTTGCGACAGTATAAAATTATTTTTGAATAATTTACTATAGAAAAGGCAATCCCTGGCGTAATTAAAATTTGCGACAGTAGAAAATTATTTTTTGAATAATTTTACTATAGAAAAGGCAATCCCTGGCGTCATTAAAATTTGCGACAGTATAAAATTATTTTTTGAATAATTTACTATAGAAAAGGCAATCCCTGGCGCACTTAAAATTTGCGACAGTAGAAAATTATTTTTTGAAAAATTTACTATAGAAAAGGCAATTCCTGGCGCACTTAAAATTTGAGACAGTAGAAAATTATTTTTTGAATAATTTACTATAGAAAAGGCAATCCCTGGGATATTTAAAATTTGCGACAGTAAAAAATTATTTTTGAAAAATTTACTATAGAAAAGGCAATCCCTGGCGTAATTAAAACTTGCGACAGTAAAAAAATTATTTTTTGAATTATTTACTATAGAAAAGGCAATCCCTGTCGTAATTAAAATTTGCGACAGTTGAAAATTATTTTTTGAATAATTTACTATAGAAAAGGAAATCCCTGGCGCAATTAAAATTTGCGACAGTAAAAAATTATTTTTTGAATAATTTACTATAGAAAGGGCAATCCCTGGCGTAGTTAAAATTTGCGACAGTATAAAATTATTTTTTGAATAATTTACTATTGAAAAGGCAATCCCTGGCGTAATTAAAATTTGTGACAGTAGAAAATTATTTTTTGAATAATTTACTATAGAAAAGGCAATCCCTGGCATAATTAAAATTTGCGACAGTATAAAATTATTTTTTTGAATAATTTACTATAGAAAAGGCAATCCCTGGCGCAATTAAAATTTGCGACAGTAAAAAACTATTTTTTGAAAAAATTACTATAGAAAAGGCAATCCCTGGCGTAATTAAAACTTGCGATAGTAAAAAATTATTTTTTGAAAAATTTAGTATAGAAAAGGCAATCCTTGGCGTAATTAAAATTTGCGACAGTTGAAAATTATTTTTTGAATAATTTACTATAGAAAAGGCAATCCCTGGCGCAATTAAAATTTGCGACAGTAAAAAATTATTTTTTGAATAATTTACTATAGAAAAGGCAATCCCTGGCGTAATTAAAATTTGCGACAGTATAAAATTATTTTTTGAATAATTTACTATAGAAAAGGCAATCCCTGGCGTAATTAAAATTTGCGACAGTAGAAAATTATTTTTTGAATAATTTACTATAGAAAAGGCAATCCTGGCGTAATTAAAATTTGCGACAGTATAAAATTATTTTTTGAATAATTTACTATAGAAAAGGCAATCCCTGGCGCACTTAAAATTTGCGACAGTAGAAAATTATTTTTTGAAAAATTTACTATAGAAAAGGCAATTCCTGGCGCACTTAAAATTTGAGACAGTAGAAAATTATTTTTTGAATAATTTACGATAGAAAAGGGCAATCCCTGGGATATTTAAAATTTGCGACAGTAAAAAATTATTTTTTGAAAAATTTACTATAGAAAAGGCAATCCCTGGCGTAATTAAAACTTGCGACAGTAAAAAAGTATTTTTTGAATAATTTACTATAGAAAAGGCAATCCCTGGCGTAATTAAAATTTGCGACAGTTGAAAATTATTTTTTGAATAATTTACTATAGAAAAGGCAATCCCTGGCGCAATTAAAATTTGCGACAATAAAAAATTATTTTTTGAATAATTACTATAGAAAGGGCAATCCCTGGCGTAGTTAAAATTTGCGACAGTATAAAATTATTTTTTGAATAATTGACTATTGAAAAGGCAATCCCTGGCGTAATTAAAATTTGTGACAGTAAAAAATTATTTTTTGAAAAATTTACTATAGAAAAGGCAATCCCTGGCGTAATTAAAACTTGCGACAGTAAAAAAGTATTTTTTGAATAATTTACTATAGAAAAGGCAATCCCTGGCGTAATTAAAATTTGCGACAGTAGAAAATTATTTTTTGAATAATTTACTATAGAAAAGGCAATCCCTGGCGTAATTAAAATTTGCGACAGTATAAAATTATTTTTTGAATAATTTACTATAGAAAAGGCAATCCCTGGCGCACTTAAAATTTGCGACAGTAGAAAATTATTTTTTGAAAAATTTACTATAGAAAAGGCAATTCCTGGCGCACTTAAAATTTGAGACAGTAGAAAATTATTTTTTGAATAATTTACTATAGAAAAGGCAATCCCTGGGATATTTAAAATTTGCGGCAGTAAAAAATTATTTTTGAAAAATTTACTATAGAAAAGGCAATCCCTGGCGTAATTAAACTTGCGACAGTAAAAAATTATTTTTTGAATAATTTACTATAGAAAAGGCAATCCCTGTCGTAATTAAAATTTGCGACAGTTGAAAATTATTTTTTGAATAATTTACTATAGAAAAGGCAATCCCTGGCGCAATTAAAATTTGCGACAGTAAAAAATTATTTTTTGAATAATTTACTATAGAAAGGGCAATCCCTGGCGTAGTTAAAATTTGCGACAGTATAAAATTATTTTTTGAATAATTTACTATTGAAAAGGCAATCCCTGGCGTAATTAAATTTGTGACAGTAGAAAATTATTTTTTGAATAATTTACTATAGAAAAGGCAATCCCTGGCATAATTAAAATTTGCGACAGTATAAAATTATTTTTTGAATAATTTACTATAGAAAAGGCAATCCCTGGCGCAATTAAAATTTGCGACAGTAAAAAATTATTTTTTGAAAAAATTACTATAGAAAAGGCAATTCCTGGCGTAATTAAAACTTGCGATAGTAAAAAATTATTTTTTGAAAAATTTACTATAGAAAAGGCAATCCTTGGCGTAATTAAAATTTGCGACAGTTGAAAATTATTTTTTGAATAATTTACTATAGAAAAGGCAATCCCTGGCGCAATTAAAATTTGCGACAGTAAAAAATTATTTTTTGAATAATTTACTATAGAAAAGGCAATCCCTGGCGTAATTAAAATTTGCGACAGTATAAAATTATTTTTTGAATAATTTACTATAGAAAAGGCAATCCCTGGCGTAATTAAAATTTGCGACAGTAAAAAATTATTTTTTGAATAATTTACTATAGAAAAGGCAATCCCTGGCGTAATTAAAATTTGCGACAGTATAAAATTATTTTTTGAATAATTTACTATAGAAAAGGCAATCCCTGGCGCACTTAAAATTTGCGACAGTAGAAAATTATTTTTTGAAAAATTTACTATAGAAAAGGCAATTCCTGCGCACTTAAAATTTGAGACAGTAGAAAATTATTTTTTGAATAATTTACTATAGAAAAGGCAATCCCTGGGATATTTAAAATTTGCGACAGTAAAAAATTATTTTTTGAAAAATTTACTATAGAAAAGGCAATCCCTGGCGTAATTAAAACTTGCGACAGAAAAAAAGTATTTTTTGAGTAATTTACTATAGAAAAGGCAATCCCTGGCGTAATTAAAATTTGCGACAGTTGAAAATTATTTTTTGAATAATTTACTATAGAAAAGGCAATCCCTGGCGCAATTAAAATTTGCGACAGTAAAAAATTATTTTTTGAATAATTTACTATAGAAAAGGCAATCCCTGGCGTAATTAAAACTTGCGATAGTAAAAAATTATTTTTTGAAAAATTTACTATAGAAAAGGCAATCCCTGGCGTAATTAAAATTTGCGACAGTACAAAATTATTTTTTGAATAATTTACTATAGAAAAGACAATCCCTGGCGTAATTAAAATTTGCGACAGTATAAAATTATTTTTTGAATAATTTACTATAGAAAAGGCAATCCCTGGCGCATTTAAAATTTGCGACAGTAGAAAATTATTTTTTGAAAAATTTACTATAGAAAAGGCAATCCCTGGCGCAATTAAAATTTGCGACAGTAAAAAATTATTTTTTGAATAATTTACTATAGAAAGGGCAATCCCTGGCGTAGTTAAAATTTGCGACAGTATAAATTATTTTTTGAATAATTTACTATTGAAAAGGCAATCCCTGGCGTAATTAAAATTTGTGACAGTAGAAAATTATTTTTTGAATAATTTACTATAGAAAAGGCAATCCCTGGCGTAATTAAAATTTGCGACAGTATAAAATTATTTTTTGAATAATTTACTATAGAAAAGGCAATCCCTGGCGCAATTAAAATTTGCGACAGTAAAAAATTATTTTTTTAAAAAATTACTATAGAAAAGGCAATCCCTGGCGTAATTAAAACTTGCGATAGTAAAAAATTATTTTTTGAAAAATTTACTATAGGAAAGGCAATCCTTGGCGTAATTAAAATTTGCGACAGTTGAAAATAATTTTTTGAATAATTTACTATAGAAAAGGCAATCCCTGGCGCAATTAAAATTTGCTACAGTAAAAAATTATTTTTTGAATAATTTACTATAGAAAAGGCAATCCCTGGCGTAATTAAAATTTGCGACAGTATAAAATTATTTTTTGAATAATTTACTATAGAAAAGGCAATCCCTGGCGTAATTAAAATTTGCGACAGTAAAAAATTATTTTTTGAATAATTTACTATAGAAAAGGCAATCCCAGGCGTAATTAAAATTTGCGACAGTATAAAATTATTTTTTGAATAATTTACTATAGAAAAGGCAATCCCTGGCACACTTAAAATTTGCGACAGTAGAAAATTATTTTTTGAAAAATTACTATAGAAAAGGCAATTCCTGGCGCACTTAAAATTTGAGACAGTAGAAAATTATTTTTTGAATAATTTACTATAGAAAAGGCAATCCCCGGGATATTTAAAATTTGCGACAGTAAAAAATTATTTTTTGAAAAATTTACTATAGAAAGGGCAATCCCTGGCGTAATTAAATTTGCGACAGTATAAAATTATTTTTTGAATAATTTACTATTGAAAAGGCAATCCCTGGCGTAATTAAAATTTGCGACAGTAGAAAATTATTTTTTGAATAATTTACTATAGAAAAGGCAATCCCTGGCGTAATTAAAATTTGCGACAGTATAAAATTATTTTTTGAATAATTTACTATAGAAAAGGCAATCCCTGGCGCAATTAAAATTTGCGACAGTAAAAAATTATTTTTTGAAAAAATTACTATAGAAAAGGCAATCCCTGGCGTAATTAAAACTTGCGATAGTAAAAAATTATTTTTTGAAAAATTTACTATAGAAAATGCAATCCTTGGCGTAATTAAAATTTGCGACAGTTGAAAATTATTTTTTGAATAATTTACTATAGAAAAGGCAATCCCTGGCGCAATTAAAATTTGCGACAGTAAAAAATTATTTTTTGAATAATTTACTATAGAAAAGGCAATCCCTGGCGCACTTAAAATTTGCGACAGTAGAAAATTATTTTTTGAATAATTTACTATAGAAAAGGCAATCCCTGGCGCAATTAAAATTTGCGACAGTAAAAAATTATTTTTTTAAAAAATTACTATAGAAAGGGCAATCCCTGGCGTAATTAAAACTTGCGATAGTAAAAAATTATTTTTTGAAAAATTTACTATAGAAAATGCAATCCTTGGCGTAATTAAAATTTGCGACAGTTGAAAATTATTTTTTGAATAATTTACTATAGAAAAGGCAATCCCTGGCGCAATTAAAATTTGCGACAGTAAAAAATTATTTTTTGAATAATTTACTATAGAAAAGGCAATCCCTGGCGCACTTAAAATTTGCGACAGTAGAAAATTATTTTTTGAATAATTTACTATAGAAAAGGCAATCCCTGGCGCAATTAAAATTTGCGACAGTAAAAAATTATTTTTTGAATAATTTACTATAGAAAGGGCAATCCTGGCGTAATTAAAATTTGCGACAGTATAAAATTATTTTTTGAATAATTTACTATTGAAAAGGCAATCCCTGGCGTAATTAAAATTTGCGACAGTAGAAAATTATTTTTTGAATAATTTACTATAGAAAAGGCAATCCCTAGCGTAATTAAAATTTGCGACAGTATAAAATTATTTTTTGAATAATTTACTAAAGAAAAGGCAATCCCTGGCGCAATTAAAATTTGCGACAGTAAAAAATTATTTTTTGAAAAAATTACTATAGAAAAGGCAATCCCTGGCATAATTAAAACTTGCGATAGTAAAAAATTATTTTTTGAAAAATTTACTATAAAAAGGCAATCCCTGTCGCAATTAAAATTTGCGACGGTAGAAAATTATTTTTTGTATAATTTACTATAGAAAAGGCAATCCCTGGCGCAATTAAAATTTGCGACAGTATAAAATTATTTTTTGAATAATTTACTATAGAAAAGGCAATCCCTGGCGTAATTAAAATTTGCGACAGTATAAAATTATTTTTTGAATAATTTACTATAGAAAAGGCAATCCCTGGCGCACTTAAAATTTGCGACAGTATAAAATTATTTTTTGAATAATTTACTATAGAAAAGGCAATCCCTGGCGTAATTAAAATTTGCGACAGTAGAAAATTATTTTTTGAATAATTTACTATAGAAAAGGCAATCCCTGGTGTATTTAAAATTTGCGACAGTAGAAAATTATTTTTTGAATATATACTATTGAAAAGGCAATCCCTGGCATAATTAAAATTTGCGACAGTAGAAAATTATTTTTAGCAAAATTTACTATAGAAAAGGCAATCCCTGGCGCAATTAAAATTTGCGACAGTAGAAAATTATTTTTTGAATAATTTACTATAGAAAAGGCAATCCCTGGCGCACTTAAAATTTGCGACAGTAAAAAATTATTTTGTGAGAAATTTACTATAGAAAAGGCAATCCCTGGCGCAATTAAAATTTGCGACAGTAGAAAATTATTTTTTGAATAATTTACTATAGAAAAGGCAATCCCTGGCGCAATTACAATTTGCGACAGTAGAAAATTATTTTTGAATAATTTACTATAGAAAAGGCAATCCCCTGGCGCAATTAAAATTTGCGAGAGTAAAAAATTATTTTTTGAATAATTTACTATAGAAAAGGCAATCCCTGGCGTAATTAAAATTTGCGACAGTAGAAAATTATTTTTTGAATAATTTACTATAGAAAAGGCAATCCGTGGCGTAATTAAAATTTGCGACAGTAGAAAATTATTTTTTGAATAATTTACTATAGAAAAGGCAATCCCTGGCGTAATTAAAATTTGCGACAGTTGAAAATTATTTTTTGAATAATTTACTATAGAAAAGGCAATCCCTGGCGTAATTAAAATTTGCGACAGTATAAAATTATTTTTTGAATAATTTACTATAGAAAAGGCAATCCCTGGCGCAATTAAAATTTGCGACAGTATAAAATTATTTTTTGCAAAATTTACTATAGAAAAGGCAATCCCTGGCGCAATTAAAATTTGCGACAGTTGAAAATTATTTTTTTGAATAATTTACTATAGAAAAGGCAATCCCTGGAGTAATTAAAATTTGCGACAGTAGAAAATTATTTTTTGAATAATTTACTATAGAAAAGGCAATCCCTGGCGCAATTAAAATTTGCGACAGTAGAAAATTATTTTTTGAATAATTTACTATAGAAAAGGCAATCCCTGGCGCAATTAAAATTTGCGACAGTAGAAAATTAATTTTTGAAAAATTTACTATATAAAAGGCAATCCCTGGCGTAATTAAAATTTGCGACAGTAGAAAATTATTTTTGGAATAATTTACTGTAGAAAAGGCAATCCCTGGCGCAATTAAAACTTGCGATAGTAAAAAATTATTTTTTGAATAATTTACTATAGAAAAGGCAATCCCTGGCGTAATTAAAATTTGCGGCAGTTGAAAATTATTTTTTGAATAATTTACTATAGAAAAGGCAATCCCTGGCGCAATTAAAATTTGCGACAGTAAAAAATTATTTTTTGAATAATTTACTATAGAAAAGCAATCCCTGGCGTAATTAAAATTTGCGACAGTATAAAATTATTTTTTGAATAATTTACTATATAAAAGGCAATCCCTGGCGTAATTAAAATTTGCGACAGTAGAAAATTATTTTTGGAATAATTTACTGTAGAAAAGGCAATCCCTGGCGCAAT
>CAWVNZ010001869.1:0-51846 GCA_963930735.1 Dioctria linearis | reverse complement strand
AATTAAAATTTGCGACAGTAAAAAATTATTTTTTGAATAATTTACTATAGAAAAGGCAATCCCTGGCGTAATTAAAATTTGCGACAGTAAAAAATTATTTTTTGCAAAATTTACTATAGAAAAAGGCAATCCCTGGCGTAATTAAAATTTGCAACAGTAAAAAATTATTTTTTGCAAAATTTACTATAGAAAAGGCAATCCCTGGCGTAATTAAAATTTGCGACACTAAACAATTATTTTTTGAATAATTTACTATAGAAAAGGCAATCCCTGGCGTAATTATAATTTGCGACAGTAAAAAATTATTTTTTGCAAAATTTACTATAGAAAAGGTAATCCCTGGCGTAATTAAAATTTGAGACAGTAAAAAATTATTTTTGCAAAATTTACTATAGAAAAGGCAATCCCTGGCGTAATTAAAACTTGCGACAGTATAAAATTATTTTTTGAATAATTTACTATAGAAAAGGCAATCCCTGGCGTAATTAAAATTTGCGACACTAAACAATTATTTTTTGCAAAATTTACTATAGAAAAGGCAATCCCTGGCGTATTTAAAATTTGAGACAGTAAAAAATTATTTTTTGAATAATTTACTATAGAAAAGGCAATCCCTGGCGTATTTATAATTTGCGACAGTAAAAAATTATTTTTGCAAATTTACTATAGAAAAGGCAATCCCTGGCGTAATTATAATTTGCGACAGAAAAAAATTATTTTTTGCAAAATTTACTATAGAAAAGGCAATCCCTGACGTAATTAAAATTTGCGACAGTAAAAAATGAATCTTTGAATAATTTACTATAGAAAAGGCAATCCCTGGCGTAATTAAAATTTGCGACAGTATAAAATTATTTTTTGAATAATTTACTATAGAAAAGGCAATCCCTGGCGTAATTAAAATTTGCGACAGGAAAAAATTATTTCTTGCAAAATTTACTATAGAAAAGGCAATCCCTGGCGTAATTAAAATTTGAGACAGTCAAAAATTATTTTTTGCAAAATTTACTATAGAAAAGGCAATCCCTGGCGTAATTAAAATTTGAGACAGTCAAAAATTATTTTTGCAAAATTTACTATAGAAAAGGCAATCCCTGGCGTAATTAAAATTTGCGACACTAAACAATTATTTTTTGAATAATTTACTATAGAAAAGGCAATCCCTGGCGTAATTATAATTTGCGACAGTAAAAAATGAATTTTTCAATAATTTACTATAGAAAAGGCAATCCCTGGCGTAATTAAAATTTGCGACAGTAAAAAATTATTTTTTGAATATTTACTATAGAAAAGGCAATCCCTGCGTAATTAAATTTGCGAAAGTAAAAAATGAATTTTTCAATAATTTACTATAGAAAAGGCAATCCCTGGCGTAATTAAAATTTGCGACAGTAAAAAATTATTTTTGAATAATTTACTATAGAAAAGGCAATCCCTGGCGTAATTAAAATTTGTGACAGAAAAAATTATTTTTTTGAATAATTTACTATAGAAAAGGCAATCCCTGGCGTAATTATAATTTGCGACAGTAAAAAACTATTTTTTGCAAAATTTACTATAGAAAAGGCAATCCCTGGCGTAATTATAATTTGCGACAGAAAAAAATTATTTTTTGCAAAATTTACTATAGAAAAGGCAATCCCTGGCGTAATTAAATTTGCGACAGTAAAAAATGAATCTTTGAATAATTTACTATAGAAAAGGCAATCCCTGGCGTAATTAAAATTTGCGACAGTATAAAATTATTTTTTGAATAATTTACTATAGAAAAGGCAATCCCTGGCGTAATTAAAATTGCGACAGTAAAAAATTATTTCTTGCAAAATTTACTATAGAAAAGGCAATCCCTGGCGTAATTAAAATTTGAGACAGTCAAAAATTATTTTTTGCAAAATTTACTATAGAAAAGGCAATCCCTGGCGTAATTAAAATTTGCGACACTAAACAATTATTTTTTGAATAATTTACTATAGAAAAGTCAATCCCTGGCGTAATTATAATTTGCGACAGTAAAAATTATTTTTTGCAAAATTTACTATAGAAAAGGCAATCCCTGGCGTAATTAAAATTTGCGACAGTAAAAAATTATTTTTTGAATAATTTACTATAGAAAAGGCAATCCCTGGCGTAATTAAAATTTGTGACAGAAAAAATTATTTTTTGAATAATTTACTATAGAAAAGGCAATCCCTGGCGTAATTATAATTTGCGACAGTAAAAACCTATTTTTTTGCAAAATTTACTATAGAAAAGGCAATCCCTGGCGTAATTATAATTTGCGACAGAAAAAAATTATTTTTTGCAAAATTTACTATAGAAAAGGCAATCCCTGGCGTAATTAAAATTTGCGACAGTAAAAAATGAATCTTTGAATAATTTACTATAGAAAAGGCAATCCCTGGCGTAATTAAATTTGCGACAGTATAAAATTATTTTTTCGAATAATTTACTATAGAAAAGGCAATCCCTGGCGTAATTAAAATTTGCGACAGTAAAAAATTATTTCTTGCAAAATTTACTATAGAAAAGGCAATCCCTGGCGTAATTAAAATTTGAGACAGTCAAAAATTATTTTTTGCAAAATTTACTATAGAAAAGGCAATCCCTGGCATAATTAAAATTTGCCACACTAAACAATTATTTTTTGAATAATTTACTATAGAAAAGGCAATCCCTGGCGTAATTATAATTTGCGACAGTAAAAATTATTTTTTGCAAAATTTACTATAGAAAAGGCAATCCCTGGCGTAATTAAAATTTGAGACAGTAAAAAAATTATTTTTTGCAAAATTTACTATAGAAAAGGCAATCCCTGGCGTAATTAAAATTTGCGACACTAAACAATTACTTTTGAATAATTTACTATAGAAAAGGCAATCCCTGGCGTAATTATAATTTGCGACAGTATAAAATTATTTTTTGAATAATTTACTATACAAAAGGCCATCCCTGGCGTAATTAAAATTTGCAACAGTAAAAATTATTTTTTGAATAATTTACTATAGAAAAGGCAATCCCTGGCGTAATTAAAAATTTGAGACAGTAAAAAATTATTTTTTTGCAAAATTTACTATAGAAAAGGCAATCCCTGGCGTAATTAAAACTTGCGACAGTAAAAAATTATTTTTTTGCAAAATTTACTATAGAAAAGGGCAATCCCTAGCGTAATTAAAATTTGCGACAGTATAAAATTATTTTTTGAATAATTTACTATAGAAAAGGCAATCCCTGGCGTAATTAAAATTTGCGACAGTAAAAAATTATTTCTTGCAAAATTTACTATAGAAAAGGCAATCCCTGGCGTAATTAAAATTTGAGACAGTCAAAATTATTTTTTGCAAAATTTACTATAGAAAAGGCAATCCCTGGCGTAATTAAAATTTGCGACACTAAACAATTATTTTTTGAATAATTTACTATAGAAAAGGCAATCCCTGGCGTAATTATAATTTGCGACAGTAAAAATTATTTTTTGCAAAATTTACTATAGAAAAGGCAATCCCTGGCGTAATTAAAATTTGCGACAGTAAAAAATTATTTTTTGAAAAATTTACTATAGAAAAGGCAATCCCTGGCGTAATTAAAATTTGCGACACTAAAAAATTATTTTTTGAATAATTTACTATAGAAAAGGCAATCCCCTGGCGTAATTAAAATTTGCGACAGTAAAAAATTATTTTTTGAATAATTAAAAAATTATTTTTTGAATAATTTACTATAGAAAATGCAATCCCTGGCGTAATTAAACTTGCGACAGTAAAAAATTATTTTTGAATAATTTACTATAGAAAAGGCAATCGCTGTCGTAATTAAAATTTGAGACAGTAAAAAATTATTTTTTGAATAATTTACTATAGAAAAGGCAATCCCTGCGTAATTATAATTTGCGACAGAAAAAAAATAATTTTTGAATAATATACTATAGAAAAGGCAATCCCTGGCGTAATTATAATTTGCGACAGTAAAAAATTATTTTTTGCAAAATTTACTATAGAAAAGGCAATCCCTGGCGTAATTAAAATTTGAGACAGTCAAAAATTATTTTTTGCAAAATTTACTATAGAAAAGGCAATCCCTGGCGTAATTAAAATTTGCGACACTAAACAATTATTTTTGAATAATTTACTATAGAAAAGGCAATCCCTGGCGTAATTATAATTTGCGACAGTAAAAAATGAATTTTTCAATAATTTACTATAGAAAAGGCAATCCCTGGCGTAATTAAAATTTGCGACAGTAAAAAATTATTTGTTGAATAATTTACTATAGAAAAGGCAATCCCTGGCGTAATTAAAATTTGCGTAAGTAAAAAATGAATTTTTCAATAATTTACTATAGAAAAGGCAATCCCTGGCGTAATTAAAATTTGCGACAGTAAAAAATTATTTTTTGAGTAATTTACTATAGAAAAGGCAATCCCTGGCGTAATTAAAATTTGTGACAGAAAAAATTATTTTTTGAATAATTTACTATAGAAAAGGCAATCCCTGGCGTAATTATAATTTGCGACAGTAAAAAACTATTTTTTGCAAAATTTACTATAGAAAAGGCAATCCCTGGCGTAATTATAATTTGCGACAGAAAAAAATTATTTTTTGCAAAATTTACTATAGAAAAGGCAATCCCTGGCGTAATTAAAATTTGCGACAGTAAAAATGAATCTTTGAATAATTTACTATAGAAAAGGCAATCCCTGGCGTAATTAAAATTTGCGACAGTATAAAATTATTTTTTGAATAATTTACTATAGAAAACTCAATCCCTGGCGTAATTAAAATTTGCGACAGTAAAAAATTATTTCTTGCAAAATTTACTATAGAAAAGGCAATCCCTGGCGTAATTAAAATTTGAGACAGTCAAAAATTATTTTTGCAAAATTTACTATAGAAAAGGCAATCCCCTGGCGTAATTAAAATTTGCGACACTAAACAATTATTTTTTGAATAATTTACTATAGAAAAGGCAATCCCTGGCGTAATTATAATTTGCGACAGTAAAAATTATTTTTTGCAAAATTTACTATAGAAAAGGCAATCCCTGGCGTAATTAAAATTTGCGACAGTAAAAAATTATTTTTTGAATAATTTACTATAGAAAAGGCAATCCCTGGCGTAATTAAAATTTGTGACAGAAAAAAATTATTTTTTGAATAATTTACTATAGAAAAGGCAATCCCTGGCGTAATTATAATTTGCGACAGTAAAAAACTATTTTTTGCAAAATTTACTATAGAAAAGGCAATCCCTGGCGTAATTATAATTTGCGACAGAAAAAAATTATTTTTTGCAAAATTTACTATAGAAAAGGCAATCCCTGGCGTAATTAAAATTTGCGACAGTAAAAAATGAATCTTTGAATAATTTACTATAGAAAAGGCAATCCCTGGCGTAATTAAAATTTGCGACAGTATAAAATTATTTTTTGAATAATTTACTATAGAAAAGGCAATCCCTGGCGTAATTAAAATTTGCGACAGTAAAAAATTATTTCTTGCAAAATTTACTATAGAAAAGGCAATCCCTGGCGTAATTAAAATTTGAGACAGTCAAAAATTATTTTTTGCAAAATTTACTATAGAAAAGGCAATCCCTGGCATAATTAAAATTTGCGACACTAAACAATTATTTTTTGAATAATTTACTATAGAAAAGGCAATCCTTGGCGTAATTATAATTTGCGACAGTAAAAATTATTTTTTGCAAAATTTACTATAGAAAAGGCAATCCCTGGCGTAATTAAAATTTGAGACAGTAAAAAATTATTTTTTGCAAAATTTACTATAGAAAAGGCAATCCCTGGCGTAATTAAAATTTGCGACACTAAACAATTACTTTTTGAATAATTTACTATAGAAAAGGCAATCCCTGGCGTAATTATAATTTGCGACAGTATAAAATTATTTTTTGCAAAATTTACTATAGAAAAGGCAATCCCTGGCGTAATTAAAATTTGCGACAGTAAAAAATTATTTTTTGAAAAATTTACTATAGAAAAGGCAATCCCTGGCGTAATTAAAATTTGCGACAGTAAAAATTATTTTTTGCAAAATTTACTATAGAAAAGGCAATCCTGGCGTAATTAAAATTTGCGACAGTAAAAATGAATCTTTGAATAATTTACTATAGAAAAGGCAATCCCTGGCGTAATTAAAATTTGCGACAGTATAAAATTATTTTTTGAATAATTTACTATAGAAAAGGCAATCCCTGGCGTAATTAAAATTTGCGACAGTAAAAAATTATTTCTTGCAAAATTTACTATAGAAAAGGCAATCCCTGGCGTAATTAAAAATTTGAGACAGTCAAAAATTATTTTTTGCAAAATTTACTATAGAAAAGGCAATCCCTGGCGTAATTAAAATTTGCGACACTAAACAATTATTTTTTGAATAATTTACTATAGAAAAGGCAATCCCTGGCGTAATTATAATTTGCGACAGTAAAAATTATTTTTTGCAAAATTTACTATAGAAAAGGCAATCCCTGGCGTAATTAAAATTTGCGACAGTAAAAAATTATTTTTTGAATAATTTACTATAGAAAAGGCAATCCCTGGCGTAATTAAAATTTGTGACAGAAAAAATTATTTTTTGAATAATTTACTATAGAAAAGGCAATCCCTGGCGTAATTATAATTTGCGACAGTAAAAAACTATTTTTTGCAAAATTTACTATAGAAAAGGCAATCCCTGGCGTAATTATAATTTGCGACAGAAAAAAATTATTTTTTGCAAAATTTACTATAGAAAAGGCAATCCCTGGCGTAATTAAAATTTGCGACAGTAAAAAATGAATCTTTGAATAATTTACTATAGAAAAGGCAATCCCTGGCGTAATTAAAATTTGCGACAGTATAAAATTATTTTTTGAATAATTTACTATAGAAAAGGCAATCCCTGGCGTAATTAAAATTTGCGACAGTAAAAAATTATTTCTTGCAAAATTTACTATAGAAAAGGCAATCCCTGGCGTAATTAAAATTTGAGACAGTCAAAATTATTTTTTGCAAAATTTACTATAGAAAAGGCAATCCCTGGCGTAATTAAAATTTGCGACACTAAACAATTATTTTTTGAATAATTTACTATAGAAAAGTCAATCCCTGGCGTAATTATAATTTGCGACAGTAAAAATTATTTTTTGCAAAATTTACTATAGAAAAGGCAATCCCTGGCGTAATTAAAATTTGCGACAGTAAAAAATTATTTTTTGAATAATTTACTATAGAAAAGGCAATCCCTGGCGTAATTAAAATTTGTGACAGAAAAAATTATTTTTTGAATAATTTACTATAGAAAAGGCAATCCCTGGCGTAATTATAATTTGCGACAGTAAAAAACTATTTTTTGCAAAATTTACTATAGAAAAGGCAATCCCTGGCGTAATTATAATTTGCGACAGAAAAAAATTATTTTTTGCAAAATTTACTATAGAAAAGGCAATCCCTGGCGTAATTAAAATTTGCGACAGTAAAAAATGAATCTTTGAATAATTTACTATAGAAAAGGCAATCCCTGGCGTAATTAAAATTTTCGACAGTATAAATTATTTTTTGAATAATTTACTATAGAAAAGGCAATCCCTGGCGTAATTAAAATTTGCGACAGTAAAAAATTATTTCTTGCAAAATTTACTATAGAAAAGGCAATCCCTGGCGTAATTAAAATTTGAGACAGTCAAAAATTATTTTTTGCAAAATTTACTATAGAAAAGGCAATCCCTGGCATAATTAAAATTTGCCACACTAAACAATTATTTTTTGAATAATTTACTATAGAAAAGGCAATCCCTGGCGTAATTATAATTTGCGACAGTAAAAAATTATTTTTTTGCAAAATTTACTATAGAAAAAGGCAATCCCTGGCGTAATTAAAATTTGAGACAGTAAAAAATTATTTTTTGCAAAATTTACTATAGAAAAGGCAATCCCTGGCGTAATTAAAATTTGCGACACTAAACAATTACTTTTTGAATAATTTACTATAGAAAAGGCAATCCCTGGCGTAATTATAATTTGCGACAGTATAAAATTATTTTTTGAATAATTTACTATACAAAAGGCCATCCCTGGCGTAATTAAAATTTGCAACAGTAAAAAATTATTTTTTGAATAATTTACTATAGAAAAGGCAATCCCTGGCGTAATTAAAATTTGAGACAGTAAAAAATTATTTTTTGCAAAATTTACTATAGAAAAGGCAATCCCTGGCGTAATTAAAACTTGCGACAGTAAAAAATTATTTTTTGCAAAATTTACTATAGAAAAGGCAATCCCTAGCGTAATTAAAATTTGCGACAGTATAAAATTATTTTTTGAATAATTTACTATAGAAAAGGCAATCCCTGGCGTAATTAAAATTTGCGACAGTAAAAAATTATTTCTTGCAAAATTTACTATAGAAAAGGCAATCCCTGGCGTAATTAAAATTTGAGACAGTCAAAAATTATTTTTTGCAAAATTTACTATAGAAAAGGCAATCCCTGGCGTAATTAAAATTTGCGACACTAAACAATTATTTTTTGAATAATTTACTATAGAAAAGGCAATCCCTGGCGTAATTATAATTTGCGACAGTAAAAATTATTTTTTGCAAAATTTACTATAGAAAAGGCAATCCTGGCGTAATTAAAATTTGCGACAGTAAAAAATTATTTTTTGAAAAATTTACTATAGAAAAGGCAATCCCTGGCGTAATTAAAATTTGCGACACTAAAAAATTATTTTTTGAATAATTTACTATAGAAAAGGCAATCCCTGGCGTAATTAAAATTTGCGACAGTAAAAAATTATTTTTTGAATAATTAAAAAATTATTTTTTGAATAATTTACTATAGGAAAATGCAATCCCTGGCGTAATTAAAACTTGCGACAGTAAAAAATTATTTTTTTGAATAATTTACTATAGAAAAGGCAATCGCTGTCGTAATTAAAATTTGAGACAGTAAAAAATTATTTTTTGAATAATTTACTATAGAAAAGGCAATCCCTGGCGTAATTATAATTTGCGACAGAAAAAAAAATAATTTTTGAATAATATACTATAGAAAAGGCAATCCCTGGCGTAATTATAATTTGCGACAGTAAAAAATTCTTTTTTGCAAAATTTACTATAGAAAAGGCAATCCCTGGCGTAATTAAAATTTGAGACAGTCAAAAATTATTTTTTGCAAAATTTACTATAGAAAAGGCAATCCCTGGCGTAATTAAAATTTTGCGACACTAAACAATTATTTTTTGAATAATTTACTATAGAAAAGGCAATCCCTGGCGTAATTATAATTTGCGACAGTAAAAAAATGAATTTTTCAATAATTTACTATAGAAAAGGCAATCCCTGGCGTAATTAAAATTTGCGACAGTAAAAAATTATTTTTGAATAATTTACTATAGAAAAGGCAATCCCTGGCGTAATTAAAATTTGCGAAAGTAAAAAATGAATTTTTCAATAATTTACTATAGAAAAGGCAATCCCTGGCGTAATTAAAATTTGCGACAGTAAAAAATTATTTTTTGAGTAATTTACTATAGAAAAGGCAATCCCTGGCGTAATTAAAATTTGTGACAGAAAAAATTATTTTTTGAATAATTTACTATAGAAAAGGCAATCCCTGGCGTAATTATAATTTGCGACAGTAAAAAACTATTTTTTGCAAAATTTACTATAGAAAAGGCAATCCCTGGCGTAATTATAATTTGCGACAGAAAAAAATTATTTTTGCAAAATTTACTATAGAAAAGGCAATCCCTGGCGTAATTAAAATTTGCGACAGTAAAAAATGAATCTTTGAATAATTTACTATAGAAAAGGCAATCCCTGGCGTAATTAAAATTTGCGACAGTATAAAATTATTTTTTGAATAATTTACTATAGAAAAGGCAATCCCTGGCGTAATTAAAATTTGCGACAGTAAAAAATTATTTCTTGCAAAATTTACTATAGAAAAGGCAATCCCTGGCGTAATTAAAATTTGAGACAGTCAAAAATTATTTTTTGCAAAATTTACTATAGAAAAGGCAATCCCTGGCGTAATTAAAATTTGCGACACTAAACAATTATTTTTTGAATAATTTACTATAGAAAAGGCAATCCCTGGCGTAATTATAATTTGCGACAGTAAAAATTATTTTTTGCAAAATTTACTATAGAAAAGGCAATCCCTGGCGTAATTAAAATTTGCGACAGTAAAAAATTATTTTTTGAATAATTTACTATAGAAAAGGCAATCCCTGGCGTAATTAAAATTTGTGACAGAAAAAATTATTTTTTGAATAATTTACTATAGAAAAGGCAATCCCTGGCGTAATTATAATTTGCGACAGTAAAAAACTATTTTTTGCAAAATTTACTATAGAAAAGGCAATCCCTGGCGTAATTATAATTTGCGACAGAAAAAAATTATTTTTTGGAAAATTTACTATAGAAAAGGCAATCCCTGGCGTAATTAAAATTTGCGACAGTAAAAAATGAATCTTTGAATAATTTACTATAGAAAAGGCAATCCCTGGCGTAATTAAAATTTGCGACAGTATAAAATTATTTTTTGAATAATTTACTATAGAAAAGGCAATCCCTGGCGTAATTAAAATTTGCGACAGTAAAAAATTATTTCTTGCAAAATTTACTATAGAAAAGGCAATCCCTGGCGTAATTAAAATTTGAGACAGTCAAAAATTATTTTTTGCAAAATTTACTATAGAAAAGGCCATCCCTGGCGTAATTAAAATTTGCGACACTAAACAATTATTTTTTGAATAATTTACTATAGAAAAGGCAATCCCTGGCGTAATTATAATTTGCGACAGTAAAAATTATTTTTTGCAAAATTTACTATAGAAAAGGCAATCCCTGGCGTAATTAAAATTTGCGACAGTAAAAAATTATTTTTTGCAAAATTTACTATAGAAAAGGCAATCCCTGGCGTAATTAAAATTTGCGAAAGTAAAAAATGAATTTTTCAATAATTTACTATAGAAAAGGCAATCCCTGGCGTAATTAAAATTTGCGACAGTAAAAAATTATTTTTTGAATAATTTACTATAGAAAAGGCAATCCCTGGCGTAATTAAAATTTGTGACAGAAAAAATTATTTTTTGAATAATTTACTATAGAAAAGGCAATCCCTGGCGTAATTATAATTTGCGACAGTAAAAAACTATTTTTTGCAAAATTTACTATAGAAAAGGCAATCCCTGGCGTAATTATAATTTGCGACAGAAAAAAATTATTTTTTGCAAAATTTACTATAGAAAAGGCAATCCCTGGCGTAATTAAAATTTGCGACAGTAAAAAATGAATCTTTGAATAATTTACTATAGAAAAGGCAATCCCTGGCGTAATTAAAATTTGCGACAGTATAAAATTATTTTTTGAATAATTTACTATAGAAAAGGCAATCCCTGGCGTAATTAAAATTTGCGACAGTAAAAAATTATTTCTTGCAAAATTTACTATAGAAAAGGCAATCCCTGGCGTAATTAAAATTTGAGACAGTCAAAAATTATTTTTTGCAAAATTTACTATAGAAAAGGCAATCCCTGGCGTAATTAAAATTTGCGACACTAAACAATTATTTTTTGAATAATTTACTATAGAAAAGTCAATCCCTGGCGTAATTATAATTTGCGACAGTAAAAATTATTTTTTGCAAAATTTACTATAGAAAAGGCAATCCCTGGCGTAATTAAAATTTGCGACAGTAAAAAATTATTTTTTGAATAATTTACTATAGAAAAGGCAATCCCTGGCGTAATTAAAATTTGTGACAGAAAAAATTATTTTTTGAATAATTTACTATAGAAAAGGCAATCCCTGGCGTAATTATAATTTGCGACAGTAAAAAACTATTTTTTGCAAAATTTACTATAGAAAAGGCAATCCCTGGCGTAATTATAATTTGCGACAGAAAAAAATTATTTTTTGCAAAATTTACTATAGAAAAGGCAATCCCTGGCGTAATTAAAATTTGCGACAGTAAAAAATGAATCTTTGAATAATTTACTATAGAAAAGGCAATCCCTGGCGTAATTAAAATTTGCGACAGTATAAAATTATTTTTTGAATAATTTACTATAGAAAAGGCAATCCCTGGCGTAATTAAAATTTGCGACAGTAAAAAATTATTTCTTGCAAAATTTACTATAGAAAAGGCAATCCCTGGCGTAATTAAAATTTGAGACAGTCAAAAATTATTTTTTGCAAAATTTACTATAGAAAAGGCAATCCCTGGCATAATTAAAATTTGCCACACTAAACAATTATTTTTTGAATAATTTACTATAGAAAAGGCAATCCCTGGCGTAATTATAATTTGCGACAGTAAAAATTATTTTTTGCAAAATTTACTATAGAAAAGGCAATCCCTGGCGTAATTAAAATTTGAGACAGTTAAAAAATTATTTTTTGCAAAATTTACTATAGAAAAGGCAATCCCTGGCGTAATTAAAATTTGCGACACTAAACAATTACTTTTTGAATAATTTACTATAGAAAAGGCAATCCCTGGCGTAATTATAATTTGCGACAGTAAAAAATGAATTTTTCAATAATTTACTATAGAAAAGGCAATCCCTGGCGTAATTAAAATTTGCGACAGTAAAAAATTATTTTTTGAATAATTTACTATAGAAAAGGCAATCCCTGCGTAATTAAAATTTGCGACACTAAACAATTATTTTTTGCAAAATTTACTATAGAAAAGGCAATCCCTGGCGTAATTAAAATTTGCGACAGTATAAAATTATTTTTTGAATAATTTACTATAGAAAAGGCAATCCCTGGCGTAATTAAAATTTGCGACAGTAAAAAATTATTTCTTGCAAAATTTACTATAGAAAAGGCAATCCCTGGCGTAATTAAAATTTGAGACAGTCAAAAATTATTTTTGCAAAATTTACTATAGAAAAGGCAATCCCTGGCGTAATTAAAATTTGCGACACTAAACAATTATTTTTGAATAATTTACTATAGAAAAGTCAATCCCTGGCGTAATTATAATTTGCGACAGAAAAAAAATAATTTTTGAATAATATACTATAGAAAAGGCAATCCCTGGCGTAATTATAATTTGCGACAGTAAAAAATTATTTTTTGCAAAATTTACTATAGAAAAAGGCAATCCCTGGCGTAATTAAAATTTGAGACAGTCAAAAATTATTTTTTGCAAAATTTACTATAGAAAAGGCAATCCCTGGCGTAATTAAAATTTGCGACACTAAACAATTATTTTTTGAATAATTTACTATAGAAAAGGCAATCCCTGGCGTAATTATAATTTGCGACAGTAAAAAATGAATTTTTCAATAATTTACTATAGAAAAGGCAATCCCTGGCGTAATTAAAATTTGCGACAGTAAAAAATTATTTTTTGAATAATTTACTATAGAAAAGGCAATCCCTGGCGTAATTAAAATTTGCGAAAGTAAAAAATGAATTTTTCAATAATTTACTATAGAAAAGGCAATCCCTGGCGTAATTAAAATTTGCGACAGTAAAAAATTATTTTTTGAGTAATTTACTATAGAAAAGGCAATCCCTGGCGTAATTAAAATTTGTGACAGAAAAAATTATTTTTTGAATAATTTACTATAGAAAAGGCAATCCCTGGCGTAATTATAATTTGCGACAGTAAAAAACTATTTTTTGCAAAATTTACTATAGAAAAGGCAATCCCTGGCGTAATTATAATTTGCGACAGAAAAAAATTATTTTTTGCAAAATTTACTATAGAAAAGGCAATCCCTGGCGTAATTAAAATTTGCGACAGTAAAAAATGAATCTTTGAATAATTTACTATAGAAAAGGCAATCCCTGGCGTAATTAAAATTTGCGACAGTATAAAATTATTTTTTGAATAATTTACTATAGAAAAGGCAATCCCTGGCGTAATTAAAATTTGCGACAGTAAAAAATTATTTCTTGCAAAATTTACTATAGAAAAGGCAATCCCTGGCGTAATTAAAATTTGAGACAGTCAAAAATTATTTTTTGCAAAATTTACTATAGAAAAGGCAATCCCTGGCGTAATTAAAATTTGCGACACTAAACAATTATTTTTTGAATAATTTACTATAGAAAAGGCAATCCCTGGCGTAATTATAATTTGCGACAGTAAAAATTATTTTTTGCAAAATTTACTATAGAAAAGGCAATCCCTGGCGTAATTAAAATTTGCGACAGTAAAAAATTATTTTTTGAATAATTTACTATAGAAAAGGCAATCCCTGGCGTAATTAAAATTTGTGACAGAAAAAATTATTTTTTGAATAATTTACTATAGCAAAAAGGCAATCCCTGGCGTAATTATAATTTGCGACAGTAAAAAACTATTTTTTGCAAAATTTACTATAGAAAAGGCAATCCCTGGCGTAATTATAATTTGCGACAGAAAAAAATTATTTTTTTGCAAAATTTACTATAGAAAAGGCAATCCCTGGCGTAATTAAAATTTGCGACAGTAAAAAATGAATCTTTGAATAATTTACTATAGAAAAGGCAATCCCTGGCGTAATTAAAATTTGCGACAGTATAAAATTATTTTTTGAATAATTTACTATAGAAAAGGCAATCCCTGGCGTAATTAAAATTTGCGACAGTAAAAAATTATTTCTTGCAAAATTTACTATAGAAAAGGCAATCCCTGGCGTAATTAAAATTTGAGACAGTCAAAAATTATTTTTTGCAAAATTTACTATAGAAAAGGCAATCCCTGGCGTAATTAAAATTTGCGACACTAAACAATTATTTTTTAAATAATTTACTATAGAAAAGGCAATCCCTGGCGTAATTATAATTTGCGACAGTAAAAATTATTTTTTGCAAAATTTACTATAGAAAAGGCAATCCCTGGCGTAATTAAAATTTGCGACAGTAAAAAATTATTTTTTGCAAAATTTACTATAGAAAAGGCAATCCCTGGCGTAATTAAAATTTGCGAAAGTAAAAAATGAATTTTTCAATAATTTACTATAGAAAAGGCAATCCCTGGCGTAATTAAAATTTGCGACAGTAAAAAATTATTTTTTGAATAATTTACTATAGAAAAGGCAATCCCTGGCGTAATTAAAATTTGTGACAGAAAAAATTATTTTTTGAATAATTTACTATAGAAAAGGCAATCCCTGGCGTAATTATAATTTGCGACAGTAAAAAACTATTTTTTGCAAAATTTACTATAGAAAAGGCAATCCCTGGCGTAATTATAATTTGCGACAGAAAAAAATTATTTTTTGCAAAATTTACTATAGAAAAGGCAATCCCTGGCGTAATTAAAATTTGCGACAGTAAAAAATGAATCTTTGAATAATTTACTATAGAAAAGGCAATCCCTGGCGTAATTAAAATTTGCGACAGTATAAAATTATTTTTTGAATAATTTACTATAGAAAAGGCAATCCCTGGCGTAATTAAAATTTGCGACAGTAAAAAATTATTTTTTGAATAATTTACTATAGAAAAGGCAATCCCTGGCGTAATTAAAATTTGTGACAGAAAAAAATTATTTTTTGAATAATTTACTATAGAAAAGGCAATCCCTGGCGTAATTATAATTTGCGACAGTAAAAAACTATTTTTTGCAAAATTTACTATAGAAAAGGCAATCCCTGGCGTAATTATAATTTGCGACAGAAAAAAATTATTTTTTGCAAAATTTACTATAGAAAAGGCAATCCCTGGCGTAATTAAAATTTGCGACAGTAAAAAATGAATCTTTGAATAATTTACTATAGAAAAGGCAATCCCTGGCGTAATTAAAATTGCGACAGTATAAAATTATTTTTTGAATAATTTACTATAGAAAAGGCAATCCCTGGCGTAATTAAAATTTGCGACAGTAAAAAATTATTTCTTGCAAAATTTACTATAGAAAAGGCAATCCCTGGCGTAATTAAAATTTGAGACAGTCAAAAATTATTTTTTGCAAAATTTACTATAGAAAAGGCAATCCCTGGCGTAATTAAAATTTGCGACACTAAACAATTATTTTTTGAATAATTTACTATAGAAAAGTCAATCCCTGGCGTAATTATAATTTGCGACAGTAAAAATTATTTTTTGCAAAATTTACTATAGAAAAGGCAATCCCTGGCGTAATTAAAATTTGCGACAGTAAAAAATTATTTTTTGAATAATTTACTATAGAAAAGGCAATCCCTGGCGTAATTATAATTTGCGACAGTAAAAAACTATTTTTTGCAAAATTTACTATAGAAAAGGCAATCCCTGGCGTAATTATAATTTGCGACAGAAAAAAATTATTTTTTGCAAAATTTACTATAGAAAAGGCAATCCCTGGCGTAATTAAAATTTGCGACAGTAAAAAATGAATCTTTGAATAATTTACTATAGAAAAGGCAATCCCTGGCGTAATTAAAATTTGCGACAGTATAAAATTATTTTTTGAATAATTTACTATAGAAAAGGCAATCCCTGGCGTAATTAAAATTTGCGACAGTAATAATTTTTTACTGTCGCAAATTTTAATTACGCCAGGGATTGCCTTTTCTATAGTAAATTATTCAAAAAATAATTTTATACTGTCGCAAATTTTAATTACGCCAGGGATTGCCTTTTCTATAGTAAATTATTCAAAGATTCATTTTTTACTGTCGCAAATTTTAATTACGCCAGGGATTGCCTTTTCTATAGTAAATTTTGCAAAAAATAATTTTTTTCTGTCGCAAATTATAATTACGCCAGGGATTGCCTTTTCTATAGTAAATTTTGCAAAAAATAGTTTTTTACTGTCGCAAATTATAATTACGCCAGGGATTGCCTTTTCTATAGTAAATTATTCAAAAAATAATTTTTTACTGTCGCAAATTTTAATTACGCCAGGGATTGCCTTTTCTATAGTAAATTTTGCAAAAAATAATTTTTACTGTCGCAAATTATAATTACGCCAGGGATTGACTTTTCTATAGTAAATTATTCAAAAAATAATTGTTTAGTGTCGCAAATTTTAATTACGCCAGGGATTGCCTTTTCTATAGTAAATTTTGCAAAAAATAATTTTTGACTGTCTCAAATTTTAATTACGCCAGGGATTGCCTTTTCTATAGTAAATTTTGCAAGAAATAATTTTTTACTGTCGCAAATTTTAATTACGCCAGGATTGCCTTTTCTATAGTAAATTATTCAAAAAATAATTTATACTGTCGCAAATTTTAATTACGCCAGGATTGCCTTTTCTATAGTAAATTATTCAAAGATTCATTTTTTACTGTCGCAAATTTTAATTACGCCAGGGATTGCCTTTTCTATAGTAAATTTTGCAAAAAATAATTTTTTTCTGTCGCAAATTATAATTACGCCAGGGATTGCCTTTTCTATAGTAAATTTTGCAAAAAATAGTTTTTTACTGTCGCAAATTATAATTACGCCAGGGATTGCCTTTTCTATAGTAAATTATTCAAAAAATAATTTTTTCTGTCACAAATTTTAATTACGCCAGGGATTGCCTTTTCTATAGTAAATTATTCAAAAAATAATTTTTTACTGTCGCAAATTTTAATTACGCCAGGGATTGCCTTTTCTATAGTAAATTATTCAAAAAATAATTTTATACTGTCGCAAATTTTAATTACGCCAGGGATTGCCTTTTCTATAGTAAATTATTCAAAGATTCATTTTTTACTGTCGCAAATTTTAATTACGCCAGGGATTGCCTTTTCTATAGTAAATTTTGCAAAAAATAATTTTTTTCTGTCGCAAATTATAATTACGCCAGGGATTGCCTTTTCTATAGTAAATTTTGCAAAAAATAGTTTTTTACTGTCGCAAATTATAATTACGCCAGGGATTGCCTTTTCTATAGTAAATTATTCAAAAAATAATTTTTTCTGTCACAAATTTTAATTACGCCAGGGATTGCCTTTTCTATAGTAAAATTATTCAAAAAATAATTTTTTACTGTCGCAAATTTTAATTACGCAGGGATTGCCTTTTCTATAGTAAATTATTGAAAAATTCATTTTTTACTTTCGCAAATTTTAATTACGCCAGGGATTGCCTTTTCTATAGTAAATTTTGCAAAAAATAATTTTTTACTGTCGCAAATTTTAATTACGCCAGGGATTGCCTTTTCTATAGTAAATTTTGCAAAAAATAATTTTTACTGTCGCAAATTATAATTACGCCAGGGATTGCCTTTTCTATAGTAAATTATTTAAAAAATAATTGTTTAGTGTCGCAAATTTTAATTACGCCAGGGATTGCCTTTTCTATAGTAAATTTTGCAAAAAATAATTTTTGACTGTCTCAAATTTTAATTACGCCAGGGATTGCCTTTTCTATAGTAAATTTTGCAAGAAATAATTTTTTACTGTCGCAAATTTTAATTACGCCAGGGATTGCCTTTTCTATAGTAAATTATTCAAAAAATAATTTTATACTGTCGCAAATTTTAATTACGCCAGGGATTGCCTTTTCTATAGTAAATTATTCAAAGATTCATTTTTTACTGTCGCAAATTTTAATTACGCCAGGGATTGCCTTTTCTATAGTAAATTTTTGCAAAAAATAATTTTTTTCTGTCGCAAATTATAATTACGCCAGGGATTGCCTTTTCTATAGTAAATTTTGCAAAAAATAGTTTTTTACTGTCGCAAATTATAATTACGCCAGGGATTGCCTTTTCTATAGTAAATTATTCAAAAAATAATTTTTTCTGTCACAAATTTTAATTACGCAGGGATTGCCTTTTCTATAGTAAATTATTCAAAAAATAATTTTTTACTGTCGCAAATTTTAATTACGCCAGGGATTGCCTTTTCTATAGTAATTTTGCAAAAAATAATTTTTACTGTCGCAAATTATAATTACGCCAGGGATTGCCTTTTCTATAGTAAATTATTCAAAAAATAATTGTTTAGTGTCGCAAATTTTAATTACGCCAGGGATTGCCTTTTCTATAGTAAATTTTGCAAAAAATAATTTTTGACTGTCTCAAATTTTAATTACGCCAGGATTGCCTTTTCTATAGTAAATTTTGCAAGAAATAATTTTTTACTGTCGCAAATTTTAATTACGCCAGGGATTGCCTTTTCTATAGTAAATTATTCAAAAAATAATTTTATACTGTCGCAAATTTTAATTACGCCAGGGATTGCCTTTTCTATAGTAAATTATTCAAAGATTCATTTTTTACTGTCGCAAATTTTAATTACGCCAGGGATTGCCTTTTCTATAGTAAATTTTGCAAAAAATAATTTTTTTCTGTCGCAAATTATAATTACGCCAGGGATTGCCTTTTCTATAGTAAATTTTGCAAAAAAATAGTTTTTTTACTGTCGCAAATTATAATTACGCCAGGGATTGCCTTTTCTATAGTAAATTATTCAAAAAATAATTTTTTCTGTCACAAATTTTAATTACGCCAGGGATTGCCTTTTCTATAGTAAATTACTCAAAAAATAATTTTTTACTGTCGCAAATTTTAATTACGCCAGGGATTGCCTTTTCTATAGTAAATTATTGAAAAATTCATTTTTTTACTTTCGCAAATTTTAATTACGCCCAGGGATTGCCTTTTCTATAGTAAATTATTCAAAAAATAATTTTTTACTGTCGCAAATTTTAATTACGCCAGGGATTGCCTTTTCTATAGTAAATTATTGAAAAATTCATTTTTTACTGTCGCAAATTATAATTACGCCAGGGATTGCCTTTTCTATAGTAAATTATTCAAAAAATAATTGTTTAGTGTCGCAAATTTTAATTACGCCAGGGATTGCCTTTTCTATAGTAAATTTTGCAAAAAATAATTTTTGACTGTCTCAAATTTTAATTACGCCAGGGATTGCCTTTTCTATAGTAAATTTTGCAAAAAATAATTTTTTACTGTCGCAAATTATAATTACGCCAGGGATTGCCTTTTCTATAGTATATTATTCAAAAATTATTTTTTTCTGTCGCAAATTATAATTACGCCAGGGATTGACTTTTCTATAGTAAATTATTCAAAAAATAATTGTTTAGTGTCGCAAATTTTAATTACGCCAGGGATTGCCTTTTCTATAGTAAATTTTGCAAAAAATAATTTTTGACTGTCTCAAATTTTAATTACGCCAGGGATTGCCTTTTCTATAGTAAATTTGCAAGAAATAATTTTTTACTGTCGCAAATTTTAATTACGCCAGGGATTGCCTTTTCTATAGTAAATTATTCAAAAAATAATTTTATACTGTCGCAAATTTTAATTACGCCAGGGATTGCCTTTTCTATAGTAAATTTTGCAAAAAATAATTGTTTAGTGTCGCAAATTTTAATTACGCCAGGGATTGCCTTTTCTATAGTAAATTATTCAAAAAATAATTTTTTACTGTCGCAAATTTTAATTACGCCAGGGATTGCCTTTTCTATAGTAAATTATTGAAAAATTCATTTTTTACTGTCGCAAATTATAATTACGCCAGGATTGCCTTTTCTATAGTAAATTATTCAAAAAGTAATTGTTTAGTGTCGCAAATTTTAATTACGCCAGGGGATTGCCTTTTCTATAGTAAATTTTGCAAAAAATAATTTTTTACTGTCTCAAATTTTAATTACGCCAGGGATTGCCTTTTCTATAGTAAATTTTGCAAAAAATAATTTTTACTGTCGCAAATTATAATTACGCCAGGGATTGCCTTTTCTATAGTAAATTATTCAAAAAATAATTGTTTAGTGTGGCAAATTTTAATTATGCCAGGGATTGCCTTTTCTATAGTAAATTTTGCAAAAAATAATTTTTGACTGTCTCAAATTTTAATTACGCCAGGGATTGCCTTTTCTATAGTAAATTTTGCAAGAAATAATTTTTTACTGTCGCAAATTTTAATTACGCCAGGGATTGCCTTTTCTATAGTAAATTATTCAAAAAATAATTTTATACTGTCGCAAATTTTAATTACGCCAGGGATTGCCTTTTCTATAGTAAATTATTCAAAGATTCATTTTTTACTGTCGCAAATTTTAATTACGCCAGGGATTGCCTTTTCTATAGTAAATTTTGCAAAAAATAATTTTTTTCTGTCGCAAATTATAATTACGCCAGGGATTGCCTTTTCTATAGTAAATTTTGCAAAAAATAGTTTTTACTGTCGCAAATTATAATTACGCCAGGGATTGCCTTTTCTATAGTAAATTATTCAAAAAATAATTTTTTCTGTCACAAATTTTAATTACGCCAGGGATTGCCTTTTCTATAGTAAATTATTCAAAAAATAATTTTTTACTGTCGCAAATTTTAATTACGCCAGGGATTGCCTTTTCTATAGTAAATTTTGCAAAAAATAATTTTTACTGTCGCAAATTATAATTACGCCAGGGATTGACTTTTCTATAGTAAATTATTCAAAAAATAATTGTTTAGTGTCGCAAATTTTAATTACGCCAGGGATTGCCTTTTCTATAGTAAATTTTGCAAAAAATAATTTTTGACTGTCTCAAATTTTAATTACGCCAGGGATTGCCTTTTCTATAGTAAATTTTGCAAGAAATAATTTTTTACTGTCGCAAATTTTAATTACGCCAGGGATTGCCTTTTCTATAGTAAATTATTCAAAAAATAATTTTATACTGTCGCAAATTTTAATTACGCCAGGGATTGCCTTTTCTATAGTAAATTATTCAAAGATTCATTTTTTACTGTCGCAAATTTTAATTACGCCAGGGATTGCCTTTTCTATAGTAAATTTTGCAAAAAATAATTTTTTTCTGTCGCAAATTATAATTACGCCAGGGATTGCCTTTTCTATAGTAAAATTTTGCAAAAAATAGTTTTTTACTGTCGCAAATTATAATTACGCCAGGGATTGCCTTTTCTATAGTAAATTATTCAAAAAATAATTTTTTCTGTCACAAATTTTATTACGCCAGGGATTGCCTTTATAGTAAAATTATTCAAAAAATAATTTTTTACTGTCGCAAATTTTAATTACGCCAGGGATTGCCTTTTCTATAGTAAATTATTGAAAAATTCATTTTTTACTTTCGCAAATTTTAATTACGCCAGGGATTGCCTTTTCTATAGTAAATTTTGCAAAAAATAATTTTTTACTGTCGCAAATTTTAATTACGCCAGGATTGCCTTTTCTATAGTAAATTTTGCAAAAAATAATTTTTACTGTCGCAAATTATAATTACGCCAGGGATTGCCTTTTCTATAGTAAATTATTCAAAAAATAATTGTTTAGTGTCGCAAATTTTAATTACGCCAGGGATGGCCTTTTCTATAGTAAATTTTGCAAAAAATAATTTTGACTGTCTCAAATTTTAATTACGCCAGGGATTGCCTTTTCTATAGTAAATTTTGCAAGAAATAATTTTTTACTGTCGCAAATTTTAATTACGCCAGGGATTGCCTTTTCTATAGTAAATTATTCAAAAAATAATTTTATACTGTCGCAAATTTTAATTACGCCAGGGATTGCCTTTTCTATAGTAAATTATTCAAAGATTCATTTTTTACTGTCGCAAATTTTAATTACGCCAGGGATTGCCTTTTCTATAGTAAATTTTCCAAAAAATAATTTTTTTCTGTCGCAAATTATAATTACGCCAGGGATTGCCTTTTCTATAGTAAATTTTGCAAAAAATAGTTTTTTACTGTCGCAAATTATAATTACGCCAGGGATTGCCTTTTCTATAGTAAATTATTCAAAAAATAATTTTTTCTGTCACAAATTTTAATTACGCCAGGGATTGCCTTTTCTATAGTAAATTATTCAAAAAATAATTTTTTACTGTCGCAAATTTTAATTACGCCAGGGATTGCCTTTTCTATAGTAAATTTTGCAAAAAATAATTTTTACTGTCGCAAATTATAATTACGCCAGGGATTGCCTTTTCTATAGTAAATTATTCAAAAAATAATTGTTTAGTGTCGCAAATTTTAATTACGCCAGGGATTGCCTTTTCTATAGTAAATTTTGCAAAAAATAATTTTTGACTGTCTCAAATTTTAATTACGCCAGGGATTGCCTTTTCTATAGTAAATTTTGCAAGAAATAATTTTTTACTGTCGCAAATTTTAATTACGCCAGGGATTGCCTTTTCTATAGTAAATTATTCAAAAAATAATTTTATACTGTCGCAAATTTTAATTACGCCAGGGATTGCCTTTTCTATAGTAAATTATTCAAAGATTCATTTTTTACTGTCGCAAATTTTAATTACGCCAGGGATTGCCTTTTCTATAGTAAATTTTGCAAAAAATAATTTTTTTCTGTCGCAAATTATAATTACGCCAGGGATTGCCTTTTCTATAGTAAATTTTGCAAAAAAATAGTTTTTTACTGTCGCAAATTATAATTACGCCAGGGATTGCCTTTTCTATAGTAAATTATTCAAAAAATAATTTTTTCTGTCACAAATTTTAATTACGCCAGGGATTGCCTTTTCTATAGTAAATTACTCAAAAAATAATTTTTTACTGTCGCAAATTTTAATTACGCCAGGGATTGCCTTTTCTATAGTAAATTATTGAAAAATTCATTTTTTACTTTCGCAAATTTTAATTACGCCAGGGATTGCCTTTTCTATAGTAAATTATTCAAAAAAATAATTTTTTACTGTCGCAAATTTTAATTACGCCAGGGATTGCCTTTTCTATAGTAAATTATTGAAAAATTCATTTTTTACTGTCGCAAATTATAATTACGCCAGGGATTGCCTTTTCTATAGTAAATTATTCAAAAAATAATTGTTTAGTGTCGCAAATTTTAATTACGCCAGGGATTGCCTTTTCTATAGTAAATTTTGCAAAAAATAATTTTTGACTGTCTCAAATTTTAATTACGCCAGGGATTGCCTTTTCTATAGTAAATTTTGCAAAAAAGAATTTTTTACTGTCGCAAATTATAATTACGCCAGGGATTGCCTTTTCTATAGTATATTATTCAAAAATTATTTTTTTCTGTCGCAAATTATAATTACGCCAGGGATTGCCTTTTCTATAGTAAATTATTCAAAAAATAATTTTTTACTGTCTCAAATTTTAATTACGACAGCGATTGCCTTTTCTATAGTAAATTATTCAAAAAATAATTTTTTACTGTCGCAAGTTTTAATTACGCCAGGGATTGCATTTTCTATAGTAAATTATTCAAAAAATAATTTTTTAATTATTCAAAAAATAATTTTTTACTGTCGCAAATTTTAATTACGCCAGGGATTGCCTTTTCTATAGTAAATTATTCAAAAAATAATTTTTTAGTGTCGCAAATTTTAATTACGCCAGGGATTGCCTTTTCTATAGTAAATTTTCAAAAAATAATTTTTTACTGTCGCAAATTTTAATTACGCCAGGGATTGCCTTTTCTATAGTAAATTTTGCAAAAAATAATTTTTACTGTCGCAAATTATAATTACGCCAGGGATTGCCTTTTCTATAGTAAATTATTCAAAAATAATTGTTTAGTGTCGCAAATTTTAATTACGCCAGGGATTGCCTTTTCTATAGTAAATTTTGCAAAAAATAATTTTTGACTGTCTCAAATTTTAATTACGCCAGGGATTGCCTTTTCTATAGTAAATTTTGCAAGAAATAATTTTTTACTGTCGCAAATTTTAATTACGCCAGGGATTGCCTTTTCTATAGTAAATTATTCAAAAAATAATTTTATACTGTCGCAAATTTTAATTACGCTAGGGATTGCCTTTTCTATAGTAAATTTTGCAAAAAATAATTTTTTACTGTCGCAAGTTTTAATTACGCCAGGGATTGCCTTTTCTATAGTAAATTTTGCAAAAAATAATTTTTTACTGTCTCAAATTTTAATTACGCCAGGGATTGCCTTTTCTATAGTAAATTATTCAAAAAATAATTTTTTACTGTTGCAAATTTTAATTACGCCAGGGATGGCCTTTTGTATAGTAAATTATTCAAAAAATAATTTTATACTGTCGCAAATTATAATTACGCCAGGGATTGCCTTTTCTATAGTAAATTATTCAAAAAGTAATTGTTTAGTGTCGCAAATTTTAATTACGCCAGGGATTGCCTTTTCTATAGTAAATTTTGCAAAAAATAATTTTTTACTGTCTCAAATTTTAATTACGCCAGGGATTGCCTTTTCTATAGTAAATTTTGCAAAAAATAATTTTTACTGTCGCAAATTATAATTACGCCAGGGATTGCCTTTTCTATAGTAAATTATTCAAAAAATAATTGTTTAGTGTGGCAAATTTTAATTATGCCAGGGATTGCCTTTTCTATAGTAAATTTTGCAAAAAATAATTTTTGACTGTCTCAAATTTTAATTACGCCAGGGATTGCCTTTTCTATAGTAAATTTTGCAAGAAATAATTTTTTACTGTCGCAAATTTTAATTACGCCAGGGATTGCCTTTTCTATAGTAAATTATTCAAAAAATAATTTTATACTGTCGAAAATTTTAATTACGCCAGGGATTGCCTTTTCTATAGTAAATTATTCAAAGATTCATTTTTTACTGTCGCAAATTTTAATTACGCCAGGGATTGCCTTTTCTATAGTAAATTTTGCAAAAAATAATTTTTTTCTGTCGCAAATTATAATTACGCCAGGGATTGCCTTTTCTATAGTAAATTTTGCAAAAAATAGTTTTTTACTGTCGCAAATTATAATTACGCCAGGGATTGCCTTTTCTATAGTAAATTATTCAAAAAATAATTTTTTCTGTCACAAATTTTAATTACGCCAGGATTGCCTTTTCTATAGTAAATTATTCAAAAAATAATTTTTTACTGTCGCAAATTTTAATTACGCCAGGGATTGCCTTTTCTATAGTAAATTTTGCAAAAAATAATTTTTACTGTCGCAAATTATAATTACGCCAGGGATTGACTTTTCTATAGTAAATTATTCAAAAAATAATTGTTTAGTGTCGCAATTTTAATTAACGCCAGGGATTGCCTTTTCTATAGTAAATTTTGCAAAAAATAATTTTTGACTGTCTCAAATTTTAATTACGCCAGGGATTGCCTTTTCTATAGTAAATTTTGCAAGAAATAATTTTTTACTGTCGCAAATTTTAATTACGCCAGGGATTGCCTTTTCTATAGTAAATTATTCAAAAAATAATTTTATACTGTCGCAAATTTTAATTACGCCAGGGATTGCCTTTTCTATAGTAAATTATTCAAAGATTCATTTTTTACTGTCGCAAATTTTAATTACGCCAGGGATTGCCTTTTCTATAGTAAATTTTGCAAAAAATAATTTTTTTCTGTCGCAAATTATAATTACGCCAGGGATTGCCTTTTCTATAGTAAATTTTGCAAAAAAATAGTTTTTTTACTGTCGCAAATTATAATTACGCC
This sequence comes from Dioctria linearis, assembly GCA_963930735.1. Lineage (NCBI taxonomy): Eukaryota > Metazoa > Arthropoda > Insecta > Diptera > Asilidae > Dioctria > Dioctria linearis. Next base: position 25,565 of record CAWVNZ010001869.1, on the reverse strand, counting down.
AGGGATTGCCTTTTCTATAGTAAATTATTCAAAAAATAATTTTTTCTGTCACAAATTTTAATTACGCCAGGGATTGCCTTTTCTATAGTAAATTATTCAAAAAATAATTTTTTACTGTCGCAAATTTTAATTACGCCAGGGATTGCCTTTTCTATAGTAAATTTTGCAAAAAATAATTTTTACTGTCGCAAATTATAATTACGCCAGGGATTGCCTTTTCTATAGTAAATTATTCAAAAAATAATTGTTTAGTGTCGCAAATTTTAATTACGCCAGGGATTGCCTTTTCTATAGTAAATTTTGCAAAAAATAATTTTTGACTGTCTCAAATTTTAATTACGCCAGGGATTGCCTTTTCTATAGTAAATTTTGCAAGAAATAATTTTTTACTGTCGCAAATTTTAATTACGCCAGGGATTGCCTTTTCTATAGTAAATTATTCAAAAAATAATTTTATACTGTCGCAAATTTTAATTACGCCAGGGATTGCCTTTTCTATAGTAAATTATTCAAAGATTCATTTTTACTGTCGCAAATTTTAATTACGCCAGGGATTGCCTTTTCTATAGTAAATTTTGCAAAAAATAATTTTTACTGTCGCAAATTTTAATTACGCCAGGGATTGCCTTTTCTATAGTAAATTTTTCAAAAAATAATTTTTTACTGTCGCAAATTTTAATTACGCCAGGGATTGCCTTTTCTATAGTAAATTTTGCAAAAAATAATTTTATACTGTCGCAAATTATAATTACGCCAGGGATTGCCTTTTCTATAGTAAATTATTCAAAAAGTAATTGTTTAGTGTCGCAAATTTTAATTACGCCAGGGATTGCCTTTTCTATAGTAAATTTTGCAAAAAATAATTTTTTACTGTCTCAAATTTTAATTACGCCAGGGATTGCCTTTTCTATAGTAAATTTTGCAAAAAATAATTTTTACTGTCGCAAATTATAATTACGCCAAGGATTGCCTTTTCTATAGTAAATTATTCAAAAAATAATTGTTTAGTGTCGCAAATTTTAATTATGCCAGGGATTGCCTTTTCTATAGTAAATTTTGCAAAAAATAATTTTTGACTGTCTCAAATTTTAATTACGCCAGGGATTGCCTTTTCTATAGTAAATTTTGCAAGAAATAATTTTTTACTGTCGCAAATTTTAATTACGCCAGGGATTGCCTTTTCTATAGTAAATTATTCAAAAAATAATTTTATACTGTCGCAAATTTTAATTACGCCAGGGATTGCCTTTTCTATAGTAAATTATTCAAAGATTCATTTTTTACTGTCGCAAATTTTAAATTACGCCAGGGATTGCCTTTTCTATAGTAAATTTTGCAAAAAATAATTTTTTTCTGTCGCAAATTATAATTACGCCAGGGATTGCCTTTTCTATAGTAAATTTTGCAAAAAATAGTTTTTTACTGTCGCAAATTATAATTACGCCAGGGATTGCCTTTTCTATAGTAAATTATTCAAAAAATAATTTTTTTCTGTCACAAATTTTAATTACGCCAGGGATTGCCTTTTCTATAGTAAATTATTCAAAAAATAATTTTTTACTGTCGCAAATTTTAATTACGCCAGGGATTGCCTTTTCTATAGTAAATTTTGCAAAAAATAATTTTTACTGTCGCAAATTATAATTACGCCAGGGATTGCCTTTTCTATAGTAAATTATTCAAAAAATAATTGTTTAGTGTCGCAAATTTTAATTACGCCAGGGATTGCCTTTTCTATAGTAAATTTTGCAAAAAATAATTTTTGACTGTCTCAAATTTTAATTACGCCAGGGATTGCCTTTTCTATAGTAAATTTTGCAAGAAATAATTTTTTTACTGTCGCAAATTTTAATTACGCCAGGGATTGAGTTTTCTATAGTAAATTATTCAAAAATAATTTTATACTGTCGCAAATTTTATTTACGCCAGGGATTGCCTTTTCTATAGTAAATTATTCAAAGATTCATTTTTTACTGTCGCAAATTTTAATTACGCCAGGGATTGCCTTTTCTATAGTAAATTTTGCAAAAAATAATTTTTTTCTGTCGCAAATTATAATTACGCCAGGGATTGCCTTTTCTATAGTAAATTTTGCAAAAAATAGTTTTTTACTGTCGCAAATTATAATTACGCCAGGGATTGCCTTTTCTATAGTAAATTATTCAAAAATAATTTTTTCTGTCACAAATTTTAATTACGCCAGGGATTGCCTTTTCTATAGTAAATTACTCAAAAAATAATTTTTTACTGTCGCAAATTTTAATTACGCCAGGGATTGCCTTTTCTATAGTAAATTATTGAAAAATTCATTTTTTACTTACGCAAATTTTAATTACGCCAGGGATTGCCTTTTCTATAGTAAATTATTCAACAAATAATTTTTTACTGTCGCAAATTTTAATTACGCCAGGGATTGCCTTTTCTATAGTAAAATTATTGAAAAATTCATTTTTTACTGTCGCAAATTATAATTACGCCAGGGATTGCCTTTTCTATAGTAAATTATTCAAAAAATAATTGTTTAGTGTCGCAAATTTTAATTACGCCAGGGATTGCCTTTTCTATAGTAAATTTTGCAAAAAAATAATTTTGACTGTCTCAAATTTTAATTACGCCAGGGATTGCCTTTTCTATAGTAAATTTTGCAAAAAATAATTTTTACTGTCGCAAATTATAATTACGCCAGGGATTGCCTTTTCTATAGTATATTATTCAAAAATTATTTTTTTTCTGTCGCAAATTATAATTACGCCAGGGATTGCCTTTTCTATAGTAAATTATTCAAAAAATAATTTTTTACTGTCTCAAATTTTAATTACGACAGCGATTGCCTTTTCTATAGTAAATTATTCAAAAAATAATTTTTTACTGTCGCAAGTTTTAATTACGCCAGGGATTGCATTTTCTATAGTAAATTATTCAAAAAATAATTTTTTAATTATTCAAAAAATAATTTTTTTACTGTCGCAAATTTTAATTACGCCAGGGATTGCCTTTTCTATAGTAAATTATTCAAAAAATAATTTTTTAGTGTCGCAAATTTTAATTACGCCAGGGATTGCCTTTTCTATAGTAAATTTTTCAAAAAATAATTTTTTACTGTCGCAAATTTTAATTACGCCAGGGATTGCCTTTTCTATAGTAAATTTTGCAAAAAATAATTTTTACTGTCGCAAATTATAATTACGCCAGGGATTGCCTTTTCTATAGTAAATTATTCAAAAAATAATTGTTTAGTGTCGCAAATTTTAATTACGCCAGGGATTGCCTTTTCTATAGTAAATTTTGCAAAAAATAATTTTTGACTGTCTCAAATTTTAATTACGCCAGGGATTGCCTTTTCTATAGTAAATTTTGCAAGAAATAATTTTTACTGTCGCAAATTTTAATTACGCCAGGGATTGCCTTTTCTATAGTAAATTATTCAAAAAATAATTTTATACTGTCGCAAATTTTAATTACGCTAGGGATTGCCTTTTCTATAGTAAATTTTGCAAAAATAATTTTTTACTGTCGCAAGTTTTAATTACGCCAGGGATTGCCTTTTCTATAGTAAATTTTGCAAAAAATAATTTTTTACTGTCTCAAATTTTAATTACGCCAGGGATTGCCTTTTCTATAGTAAATTATTCAAAAAATAATTTTTTACTGTTGCAAATTTTAATTACGCCAGGGATGGCCTTTTGTATAGTAAATTATTCAAAAAATAATTTTATACTGTCGCAAATTATAATTACGCCAGGGATTGCCTTTTCTATAGTAAATTATTCAAAAAGTAATTGTTTAGTGTCGCAAATTTTAATTACGCCAGGGATTGCCTTTTCTATAGTAAATTTTGCAAAAAATAATTTTTTACTGTCTCAAATTTTAATTACGCCAGGGATTGCCTTTTCTATAGTAAATTTTGCAAAAAATAATTTTTACTGTCGCAAATTATAATTACGCCAGGGATTGCCTTTTCTATAGTAAATTATTCAAAAAAATAATTGTTTAGTGTGGCAAATTTTAATTATGCCAGGGATTGCCTTTTCTATAGTAAATTTTGCAAAAAATAATTTTTGACTGTCTCAAATTTTAATTACGCCAGGGATTGCCTTTTCTATAGTAAATTTGCAAGAAATAATTTTTTACTGTCGCAAATTTTAATTACGCCAGGGATTTCCTTTTCTATAGTAAATTATTCAAAAAATAATTTTATACTGTCGCAAATTTTAATTACGCCAGGGATTGCCTTTTCTATAGTAAATTATTCAAAGATTCATTTTTTACTGTCGCAAATTTTAATTACGCCAGGGATTGCCTTTTCTATAGTAAATTTTGCAAAAAATAATTTTTTTCTGTCGCAAATTATAATTACGCCAGGGATTGCCTTTTCTATAGTAAATTTTGCAAAAAATAGGTTTTTACTGTCGCAAATTATAATTACGCCAGGGATTGCCTTTTCTATAGTAAATTATTCAAAAAATAATTTTTTCTGTCACAAATTTTAATTACGCCAGGGATTGCCTTTTCTATAGTAAATTATTCAAAAAATAATTTTTTACTGTCGCAAATTTTAATTACGCCAGGGATTGCCTTTTCTATAGTAAATTTTGCAAAAAATAATTTTTACTGTCGCAAATTATAATTACGCCAGGGATTGACTTTTCTATAGTAAATTATTCAAAAAATAATTGTTTAGTGTCGCAAATTTTAATTACGCCAGGGATTGCCTTTTCTATAGTAAATTTTGCAAAAAATAATTTTTGACTGTCTCAAATTTTAATTACGCCAGGGATTGCCTTTTCTATAGTAAATTTTGCAAGAAATAATTTTTTACTGTCGCAAATTTTAATTACGCCAGGGATTGCCTTTTCTATAGTAAATTATTCAAAAAATAATTTTATACTGTCGCAAATTTTAATTACGCCAGGGATTGCCTTTTCTATAGTAAATTATTCAAAGATTCATTTTTTACTGTCGCAAATTTTAATTACGCCAGGGATTGCCTTTTCTATAGTAAATTTTGCAAAAAATAATTTTTTTCTGTCGCAAATTATAATTACGCCAGGGATTGCCTTTTCTATAGTAAATTTTGCAAAAAATAGTTTTTTACTGTCGCAAATTATAATTACGCCAGGGATTGCCTTTTCTATAGTAAATTATTCAAAAATAATTTTTTCTGTCACAAATTTTAATTACGCCAGGGATTGCCTTTTCTATAGTAAATTATTCAAAAAATAATTTTTTACTGTCGCAAATTTTTAATTACGCCAGGGATTGCCTTTTCTATAGTAAATTATTGAAAAATTCATTTTTTACTTTCGCAAATTTTAATTACGCCAGGGATTGCCTTTTCTATAGTAAATTATTCAAAAATAATTTTTTACTGTCGCAAATTTTAATTACGCCAGGGATTGCCTTTTCTATAGTAAATTATTGAAAAATTCATTTTTTACTGTCGCAAATTATAATTACGCCAGGGATTGCCTTTTCTATAGTAAATATTCAAAAAATAATTGTTTAGTGTCGCAAATTTTAATTACGCCAGGGATTGCCTTTTCTATAGTAAATTTTGCAAAAAATAATTTTTGACTGTCTCAAATTTTAATTACGCCAGGGATTGCCTTTTCTATAGTAAATTTTGCAAAAAATAATTTTTGACTGTCTCAAATTTTAATTACGCCAGGGATTGCCTTTTCTATAGTAAATTTTGCAAGAAATAATTTTTTCCTGTCGCAAATTTTAATTACGCCAGGGATTGCCTTTTCTATAGTAAATTATTCAAAAAATAATTTTATACTGTCGCAAATTTTAATTACGCCAGGATTGCCTTTTCTATAGTAAATTATTCAAAGATTCATTTTTTACTGTCGCAAATTTTAATTACGTCAGGGATTGCCTTTTCTATAGTAAATTTTGCAAAAAATAATTTTTTTCTGTCGCAAATTATAATTACGCCAGGGATTGCCTTTTCTATAGTAAATTTTGCAAAAAATAATTTTTTACTGTCGCAAATTATAAATACGCCAGGGATTGCCTTTTCTATAGTAAATTATTCAAAAAATAATTTTTTACTGTCTCAAATTTTAAATACGCCAGGGATTGCCTTTTCTATAGTAAATTTTGCAAAAAATAATTGTTTAGTGTCGCAAATTTTAATTACGCCAGGGATTGCCTTTTCTATAGTAAATTATTCAAAAAATAATTTTATACTGTCGCAAGTTTTAATTACGCCAGGGATTGCCTTTTCTATAGTAAATTTTGCAAAAAATAATTTTTTACTGTCTCAAATTTTAATTACGCCAGGGATTACCTTTTCTATAGTAAATTTTGCAAAAAATAATTTTTTACTGTCGCAAATTATAATTACGCCAGGGATTGCCTTTTCTATAGTAAATTATTCAAAAAATAATTGTTTAGTGTCGCAAATTTTAATTACGCCAGGGATTGCCTTTTCTATAGTAAATTTTGCAAAAAATAATTTTTTACTGTTGCAAATTTTAATTACGCCAGGGATTGCCTTTTCTATAGTAAATTTTGCAAAAAATAATTTTTTACTGTCGCAAATTTTAATTACGCCAGGGATTGCCTTTTCTATAGTAAATTATTCAAAAAATAATTTTTTACTGTCGCAAATTTTAATTACGCCAGGGATTGCCTTTTCTATAGTAAATTATTCAAAAAATAATTTTTTACTGTCGCAAATTTTAATTACGCCAGGGATTGCCTTTTCTATAGTAAATTATTCAAAAACTAATTTTATACTGTCGCAAATTTTAATTACGCCAGGGATTGCCTTTTCTATAGTAAATTATTGAAAAATTCATTTTTTACTGTCGCAAATTATAATTACGCCAGGGATTGCCTTTTCTATAGTAAATTATTCAAAAAATAATTTTTTACTGTCGCAAATTTTAAATACGCCAGGGATTGTCTTTTCTATAGTAAATTTTGCAAAAAATAATTTTTTACTGTCGCAAATTTTAATTACGCCAGGGATTGCCTTTTCTATAGTAAATTACTTAAAAAATAATTTTTTACTGTGGCAAATTTTAATTACACCAGGGATTGCCTTTTGTATAGTAAATTATTCAAAAAATAATTTTATACTGTCGCAAATTATAATTACGCCAGGGATTGCCTTTTCTATAGTAAATTATTCAAAAAATAATTTTTTACTGTTGCAAATTTTAATTACGCCAGGGATTGCCTTTTCTATAGTAAATTATTCAAAAAATAATTTTTTACTGTCTCAAATTTTAATTACGCCAGGGATTGCCTTTTCTATAGTAAATTTTGCAAAAAATAATTTTGTACTGTCGCAAATTATAATTACGCCAGGGATTGCCTTTTCTATGGTAAATTTTGCAAAAAATAATTTTTTACTTTCGCAAATTTTAATTACGCCAGGGATTGCCTTTTATATAGTAAATTATTCAAAAAATAATTTTTTATTGTCTCAAATTTTAATTACGCCAGGGATTGCCTTTTCTATAGTAAATTTTGCAAAAAATAATTTTATACTGTCGCAAATTATAATTACGCCAGGGATTGCCTTTTCTATAGTAAATTTTAATTACGCGAGGGATTGCCTTTTCTATAGTAAATTATTCAAAAAATAATTTTGTACTGTTGCAAATTTTAATTACGCCAGGGATTGCCTTTTCTATAGTAAATTATTCAAACAATAATTTTTTACTGTCGCAAATTTTAATTACGCCAGGGATTGCCTTTTCTATAGTAAATTATTCAAAAACTAATTTTATACTGTCGCAAATTTTAATTACGCCAGGGATTGCCTTTTCTATAGTAAATTATTCAAAAATTCATTTTTTACTGTCGCAAATTATAATTACGCCAGGGATTGCCTTTTCTATAGTAAATTATTCAAAAAATAATTTTTTACTGTCGCAAATTTTAAATACGCCAGGGATTGCCTTTTCTATAGTAAATTTTGCAAAAAATAATTTTTTACTGTCGCAAATTTTAATTACGCCAGGGATTGCCTTTTCTATAGTAAATTATTTAAAAAATAATTTTTTACTGTCGCAAATTTTAATTACGCCAGGGATTGCCTTTTCTATAGTAAATTTGGCAAAAAATAATTTTTTACTTTCGCAAATTTTAATTACGCCAGGGATTGCCTTTTCTATAGTAAATTATTCAAAAAATAATTTTTTACTGTTGCAAATTTTAATTACGCCAGGCATTGCCTTTTCTATAGTAAATTTTGCAAAAAATAATTGTTTAGTGTCGCAAATTTTAATTACGCCAGGGATTGCCTTTTCTATAGTAAATTATTCAAAAATTCATTTTTTACTGTCGCAAATTTTAATTACGCCAGGGATTGCCTTTTCTATAGTAAATTATTCAAAAAATAATTTTTTACTGTCTCAAATTTTAATTACGCCAGGGATTGCCTTTTCTATAGTAAATTTTGCAAAAAATAATTTTTTACTGTCGCAAATTATAATTACGCCAGGGATTGCCTTTTCTATAGTATATTATTCAAAAAATAATTTTTTACTGTCGCAAATTATAATTACGCCAGGGATTGCCTTTTCTATAGTAAATTATTCAAAAAATAAGTTTTTCTGTCACAAATTTTAATTACGCCAGGGTTTGCCTTTTCTATAGTAAATTATTCAAAAAATAATTTTTCACTGTCTCAAATTTTAATTACGCCAGGGTTTGCCTTTTCTATAGTAAATTATTCAAAAAATAATTTTTTACTGTCGAAAATTTTAAATACGCCAGGGATTGCCTTTTCTATAGTAAATTATTCAAAAAATAATTGTTTACTGTCGCAAATTTTAATTACGCCAGGGATTGCCTTTTCTATAGTAAATTTTGCAAAAAATAATTTTTTACTGTCGCAAATTTTAATTAAGCCAGGGATTGCCTTTTCTATAGTAAATTATTCAAAAATTCATTTTTTACTGTCGCAAATTTTAATTACGCCAGGGATTGCCTTTTCTATAGTAAATTATTCAAAAATAATTTTATACTGTCGCAAATTTTAATTACGCCAGGGATTGCCTTTTCTATATTAAATTTTGCAAAAAATAATTTTTTACTGTCTCAAATTTTAAATACGCCAGGGATTGCCTTTTCTATAGTAAATTTTGCAAAAAATAATTGTTTAGTGTCGCAAATTTTAATTACGCCAGGGATTGCCTTTTCTATAGTAAATTATGCAAAAAATAATTTTATACTGTCGCAAGTTTTAATTACGCCAGGGATTGCCTTTTCTATAGTAAATTTTGCAAAAAATAATTTTTTACTGTCTCAAATTTTAATTACGCCAGGGATTGCCTCCTCTATAGTAAATTTTGCAAAAAATAATTTTTTACTGTCGCAAATTATAATTACGCCAGGGATTGCCTTTTCTATAGTAAATTATTCAAAAAATAATTGTTTAGTGTCGCAAATTTTAATTACGCCAGGGATTGCCTTTTCTATAGTAAATTTTGCAAAAAATAATTTTTTACTGTCTCAAATTTTAATTACGCCAGGGATTGCCTTTTCTATAGTAAATTTTGCAAAAAATAATTTTTTACTGTCGCAAATTATAATTACGCCAGGGATTGCCTTTTCTATAGTATATTATTCAAAAAATAATTTTTTACTGTCGCAAATTATAATTACGCCAGGGAATGCCTTTTCTATAGTAAATTATTCAAAAAATAATTTTTTCTGTCACAAATTTTAATTAGGCCAGGGTTTGCCTTTTCTATAGTAAATTATTCAAAATATAATTTTTTACTGTCTCAAATTTTAATTACGCCAGGGTTTGCCTTTTCTATAGTAAATTATTCAAAAAATAATTTTTTACTGTCGCAAATTTTAAATACGCCAGGGATTGCCTTTTCTATAGTAAATTTTGCAAAAAATAATTGTATAGTGTCGCAAATTTTAATTACGCCAGGGATTGCCTTTTCTATAGTAAAGTTTGCAAAAAATAATTGTTTACTGTCGCAAATTTTAATTACGCCAGGGATTGCCTTTTCTATAGTAAATTTTGCAAAAAATAATTGTTTACTGTCTCAAATTTTAATTACGCCAGGGATTGCCTTTTCTATAGTAAATTATTCAAAAATTATTTTTTTTCTGTCGCAAATTATAATTACGCCAGGGATTGCCTTTTCTATAGTAAATTATTCAAAAAATAATTTTTTACTGTCTCAAATTTTAATTACGCCAGGGATTGCCTTTTCTATAGTAAATTATTCAAAAAATAATTTTTTACTGTCGCAAGTTTTAATTACGCCAGGGATTGCCTTTTCTATAGTAAATTATTCAAAAAATAATTTTTTACTGTCGCAAATTTTAATTACGCCAGGGATTGCCTTTTCTATAGTAAATTATTCAAAAAATAATTTTTTAGTGTCGCAAATTTTAATTACGCCAGGGATTGCCTTTTCTATAGTAAATTTTTCAAAAAATAATTTTTTACTGTCGCAAATTTTAATTACGCCAGGGATTGCCTTTTCTATAGTAAATTATTCAAAAATTCATTTTTTACTGTCTCAAATTTTAATTACGCCAGGGATTGCCTTTTCTATAGTAAATTTTGCAAAAAATAATTTTTTACTGTCGCAATTTTTAATCACCCCAGGGATTGCCTTTTCTATAGTAAATTATTCAAAAAATAATTGTTTAGTGTCGCAAATTTTAATTACGCTAGGGATTGCCTTTTCTATAGTAAATTTTGCAAAAAATAATTTTTTACTGTCGCAAGTTTTAATTACGCCAGGGATTGCCTTTTCTATAGTAAATTTTGCAAAAAATAATTTTTTACTGTCTCAAATTTTAATTACGCCAGGGATTGCCTTTTCTATAGTAAATTATTCAAAAAATAATTTTTTACTGTCGCAAATTTTAATTACGCCAGGGATGGCCTTTTGTATAGTAAATTATTCAAAAAATAATTTTATATTGTCGCAAATTATAATTACGCCAGGGATTGCCTTTTCTATAGTAAATTATTCAAAAACTAATTGTTTAGTGTCGCAAATTTTAATTACGCCAGGGATTGCCTTTTCTATAGTAAATTTTGCAAAAAATAATTTTTTACTGTCTCAAATTTTAATTACGCCAGGGATTGCCTTTTCTATAGTAAATTTTGCAAAAAATACTTTTTTACTGTCGCAAATTATAATTACGCCAGGGATTGCCTTTTCTATAGTAAATTATTCAAAAAATAATTGTTTAGTGTCGCAAATTTTAATTACGCCAGGGATTGCCTTTTCTATAGTAAATTTTGCAAAAAATAATTTTTGACTGTCTCAAATTTTAATTACGCCAGGGATTGCCTTTTCTATAGTAAATTTTGCAAGAAATAATTTTTTACTGTCGCAAATTTTAATTACGCCAGGGATTGCCTTTTCTATAGTAAATTATTCAAAAAATAATTTTATACTGTCGCAAATTTTAATTACGCCAGGGATTGCCTTTTCTATAGTAAATTATTCAAAGATTCATTTTTTACTGTCGCAAATTTTAATTACGCCAGGGATTGCCTTTTCTATAGTAAATTTTGCAAAAAATAATTTTTTTCTGTCGCAAATTATAATTACGCCAGGGATTGCCTTTTCTATAGTAAATTTTGCAAAAAATAATTTTTTACTGTCGCAAATTATAATTACGCCAGGGATTGCCTTTTCTATAGTAAATTATTCAAAAAATAATTTTTTCTGTCACAAATTTTAATTACGCCAGGGATTGCCTTTTCTATAGTAAATTATTCAAAAAATAATTTTTTACTGTCGCAAATTTTAGTTACGCCAGGGATTGCCTTTTCTATAGTAAATTTTGCAAGAAATAATTTTTTACTGTCGCAAATTTTAATTACGCCAGGGATTGCCTTTTCTATAGTAAATTATTCAAAAAATAATTTTTTACTGTCGCAAATTTTAATTACGCCAGGGATTGCCTTTTCTATAGTAAATTATTGAAAAATTCATTTTTTACTGTCGCAAATTATAATTACGCCAGGGATTGCCTTTTCTATAGTAAATTATTCAAAAAATAATTGTTTAGTGTCGCAAATTTTAATTACGCCAGGGATTGCCTTTTCTATAGTAAATTTTGCAAAAAATAATTTTTGACTGTCTCAAATTTTAATTACGCCAGGGATTGCCTTTTCTATAGTAAATTTTGCAAGAAATAATTTTTTACTGTCGCAAATTTTAATTACGCCAGGGATTGCCTTTTCTATAGTAAATTATTCAAAAAATAATTTTATACTGTCGCAAATTTTAATTACGCCAGGGATTGCCTTTTCTTTAGTAAATTATTCAAAGATTCATTTTTTACTGTCGCAAATTTTAATTACGCCAGGGATTGCCTTTTCTATAGTAAATTTTGCAAAAAATAATTTTTTTCTGTCGCAAATTATAATTACGCCAGGGATTGCCTTTTCTATAGTAAATTTTGCAAAAAATAATTTTTTACTGTCGCAAATTATAATTACGCCAGGGATTGCCTTTTCTATAGAAAATTATTCAAAAAATAATTTTTTACTGTCTCAAATTTTAAATACGCCAGGGATTGCCTTTTCTATAGTAAATTTTGCAAAAAATAATTGTTTAGTGTCGCAAATTTTAATTACGCCAGGGATTGCCTTTTCTATAGTAAATTATTCAAAAAATAATTTTATACTGTCGCAAGTTTTAATTACGCCAGGGATTGCCTTTTCTATAGTAAATTTTGCAAAAAATAATTTTTTACTGTCTCAAATTTTAATTACGCCAGGGATTGCCTTTTCTATAGTAAATTTTGCAAAAAATAATTTTTTACTGTCGCAAATTATAATTACGCCAGGGATTGCCTTTTCTATAGTAAATTATTCAAAAAACAATTGTTTAGTGTCGCAAATTTTAATTACGCCAGGGATTGCCTTTTCTATAGTAAATTTTGCAAAAAATAATTTTTTACTGCTGCAAATTTTAATTACGCCAGGGATTGCCTTTTCTATAGTAAATTTTGCAAAAAATAATTTTTTACTGTCGCAAATTTTAATTACGCCAGGGATTGCCTTTTCTATAGTAAATTATTCAAAAAATAATTTTTTACTGTCGCAAATTTTAATTACGCCAGGTATTGCCTTTTCTATAGTAAATTATTCAAAAAATAATTTTTTACTGTCGCAAATTTTAATTACGCCAGGGATTGCCTTTTCTATAGTAAATTATTCAAAAACTAATTTTATACTGTCGCAAATTTTAATTACGCCAGGGATTGCCTTTTCTATAGTAAATTATTGAAAAATTCATTTTTTACTGTCGCAAATTATAATTACGCCAGGGATTGCCTTTTCTATAGTAAATTATTCAAAAAATAATTTTTTACTGTCGCAAATTTTAAATACGCCAGGGATTGCCTTTTCTATAGTAAATTTTGCAAAAAATAATTTTTTACTGTCGCAAATTTTAATTACGCCAGGGATTGCCTTTTCTATAGTAAATTACTTAAAAAATAATTTTTTACTGTCGCAAATTTTAATTACGCCAGGGATTGCCTTTTGTATAGTAAATTATTCAAAAAATAATTTTATACTGTCGCAAATTATAATTACGCCAGGGATTGCCTTTTCTATAGTAAATTATTCAAAAAATAATTTTTTACTGTTGCAAATTTTAATTACGCCAGGGATTGCCTTTTCTATAGTAAATTATTCAAAAAATAATTTTTTACTGTCTCAAATTTTAATTACGCCAGGGATTGCCTTTTCTATAGTAAATGTTGCAAAAAATAATTTTATACTGTCGCAAATTATAATTACGCCAGGGATTGCCTTTTCTATGGTAAATTTTGCAAAAAATAATTTTTTACTGTCGCAAATTTTAATTACGCCAGGGATTGCCTTTTCTATAGTAAATTATTCAAAAAATAATTTTTTATTGTCTCAAATTTTAATTACGCCAGGGATTGCCTTTTCTATAGTAAATTTTGCAAAAAATAATTTTATACTGTCGCAAATTATAATTACGCCAGGGATTGCCTTTTCTATAGTAAATTTTAATTACGCGAGGGATTGCCTTTTCTATAGTAAATTATTCAAAAAATAATTTTTTACTGTTGCAAATTTTAATTACGCCAGGGATTGCCTTTTCAATAGTAAATTATTCAAAAAATAATTTTTTACTGTCGCAAATTTTAATTACGCCAGGGATTGCCTTTTCTATAGTAAATTATTCAAAAACTAATTTTATATTGTCGCAAATTTTAATTACGCCAGGGATTGCCTTTTCTATAGTAAATTATTCAAAAATTCATTTTTTACTGTCGCAAATTATAATTACGCCAGGGATTGCCTTTTCTATAGTAAATTATTCAAAAAATAATTTTTTACTGTCGCAAATTTTAAATACGCCAGGGATTGCCTTTTCTATAGTAAATGTTGCAAAAAATAATTTTTTACTGTCGCAAATTTTAATTACGCCAGGGATTGCCTTTTCTATAGTAAATTATTTAAAAAATAATTTTTTACTGTCGCAAATTTTAATTACGCCAGGGATTGCCTTTTGTATAGTAAATTATTCAAAAAATAATTTTATACTGTCGCAAATTATAATTACGCCAGGGATTGCCTTTTCTATAGTAAATTATTCAAAAAATAATTTTTTACTGTTGCAAATTTTAATTACGCCAGGGATTGCCTTTTCTATAGTAAATTATTCAAAAAATCATTTTTTACTGTCGCAAATTTTAATTACGCCAGGGATTGCCTTTTCTATAGTAAATTATTCAAAAAATAATTTTTTACTGTTGCAAATTTTAAATACGCCAGGGATTGCCTTTTCTATAGTAAATTTTGCAAAAAATAATTGTTTAGTGTCGCAAATTTTAATTACGCCAGGGCCTTTTCTATAGTAAATTATTCAAAAAATAATTTTTTACTGTCGCAAGTTTTAATTACGCCAGGGATTGCCTTTTCTATAGTAAATTATTCAAAAAATAATTTTTTCTGTCGCAAATTTTAATTACGACAGGGATTGCCTTTTCTATAGTAAATTATTCAAAAAACAATTTTTTACTGTCGCAAATTTTAATTACGCCAGGGATTGCCTTTTCTATAGTAAATTTGGAAAAAAATAATTTTTTACTTTCGCAAATTTTAATTACGCCAGGGATTGCTTTTCTATAGTAAATTTTGAAAAAAATAATTTTTTACTGTCTCAAATTTTAATTACGCCAGGGATTGCCTTTTCTATAGTAAATTATTCAAAAAATAATTTTTTACTGTCTCAAATTTTAATTATGCCAGGGATTGCCTTTTCTATAGTAAATTTTGCAAAAAATAATTTTTTACTGTCTCAAATTTTAATTACGCCAGGGATTGCCTTTTCTATAGTAAATTATTCAAAAAATAATTTTTTACTGTTGCAAATTTTAATTACGCCAGGGATTGCCTTTTCTATAGTAAATTATTCAAAAAATAATTTTTTACTGTCTCAAATTTTAATTACGCCAGGGATTGCCTTTTCTATAGTAAATTTTGCAAAAAATAATTTTATACTGTCGCAAATTATAATTACGCCAGGGATTGCCTTTTCTATAGTAAATTTTGAAAAAAACAATTTTTTACTGTCTCAAATTTTAATTACGCCAGGGATTGCCTTTTCTATAGTAAATTTTGCAAAAAATAATTTTTTATTGTCTCAAATTTTAATTACGCCAGGGATTGCCTTTTCTATAGTAAATTTTGCAAAAAATAATTTTATACTGTCGCAAATTATAATTACGCCAGGGATTGTCTTTTCTATAGTAAATTTTAATTACGCGAGGGATTGCCTTTTCTATAGTAAATTATTCAAAAAATAATTTTTTACTGTTGCAAATTTTAATTACGCCAGGGATTGCCTTTTCTATAGTAAATTATTCAAAAAATAATTTTTTCTGTCGCAAATTTTAATTACGACAGGGATTGCCTTTTCTATAGTAAATTATTCAAAAAACAATTTTTTACTGTCGCAAATTTTAATTACGCCAGGGATTGCCTTTTCTATAGTAAATTTGGAAAAAAATAATTTTTTACTTTCGCAAATTTTAATTACGCCAGGGATTGCTTTTCTATAGTAAATTTTGAAAAAAATAATTTTTTACTGTCTCAAATTTTAATTACGCCAGGGATTGCCTTTTCTATAGTAAATTATTCAAAAAATAATTTTTTACTGTCTCAAATTTTAATTACGCCAGGGATTGCCTTTTTTATAGTAAATTTTGCAAAAAATAATTTTTTACTGTCTCAAATTTTAATTACGCCAGGGATTGCCTTTTCTATAGTAAATTATTCAAAAAATAATTTTTTACTGTTGCAAATTTTAATTACGCCAGGGATTGCCTTTTCTATAGTAAATTATTCAAAAAATAATTTTTTACTGTCTCAAATTTTAATTACGCCAGGGATTGCCTTTTCTATAGTAAATTTTGCAAAAAATAATTTTATACTGTCGCAAATTATAATTTCGCCAGGGATTGCCTTTTCTATAGTAAATTTTGAAAAAAACAATTTTTTACTGTCTCAAATTTTAATTACGCCAGGGATTGCCTTTTCTATAGTAAATTTTGCAAAAAATAATTTTTTATTGTCTCAAATTTTAATTACGCCAGGGATTGCCTTTTCTATAGTAAATTTTGCAAAAAATAATTTTATACTGTCGCAAATTATAATTACGCCAGGGATTGCCTTTTCTATAGTAAATTTTAATTACGCGAGGGATTGCCTTTTCTATAGTAAATTATTCAAAAAATAATTTTTTACTGTTGCAAATTTTAATTACGCCAGGGATTGCCTTTTCTATAGTAAATTATTCAAAAAATAATTTTTTCTGTCGCAAATTTTAATTACGACAGGGATTGCCTTTTCTATAGTAAATTATTCAAAAAACAATTTTTTACTGTCGCAAATTTTAATTACGCCAGGGATTGCCTTTTCTATAGTAAATTTGGAAAAAAATAATTTTTTACTTTCGCAAATTTTAATTACGCCAGGGATTGCTTTTCTATAGTAAATTTTGAAAAAAATAATTTTTTACTGTCTCAAATTTTAATTACGCCAGGGATTGCCTTTTCTATAGTAAATTATTCAAAAAATAATTTTTTACTGTCTCAAATTTTAATTACGCCAGGGATTGCCTTTTCTATAGTAAATTTTGCAAAAAATAATTTTTTACTGTCTCAAATTTTAATTACGCCAGGGATTGCCTTTTCTATAGTAAATTATTCAAAAAATAATTTTTTACTGTTGCAAATTTTAATTACGCCAGGGATTGCCTTTTCTATAGTAAATTATTCAAAAAATAATTTTTTACTGTCTCAAATTTTAATTACGCCAGGGATTGCCTTTTCTATAGTAAATTTTGCAAAAAATAATTTTATACTGTCGCAAATTATAATTACGCCAGGGATTGCCTTTTCTATAGTAAATTATTCAAAAAATAATTTTTTACTGTTGCAAATTTTAATTACGCCAGGGATTGCCTTTTCTATAGTAAATTATTCAAAAAATCATTTTTTACTGTCGCAAATTTTAATTACGCCAGGGATTGCCTTTTCTATAGTAAATTATTCAAAAAATAATTTTTTACTGTTGCAAATTTTAAATACGCCAGGGATTGCCTTTTCTATAGTAAATTTTGCAAAAAATAATTGTTTAGTGTCGCAAATTTTAATTACGCCAGGGCCTTTTCTATAGTAAATTATTCAAAAAATAATTTTTTACTGTCGCAAGTTTTAATTACGCCAGGGATTGCCTTTTCTATAGTAAATTATTCAAAAAATAATTTTTTCTGTCGCAAATTTTAATTACGCCAGGGATTGCCTTTTCTATAGTAAATTATTCAAAAAATAATTTTTTACTGTCGCAAATTTTAATTACGCCAGGGATTGCCTTTTCTATAGTAAATTTGGAAAAAAATAATTTTTTACTTTCGCAAATTTTAATTACGCCAGGGATTGCTTTTCTATAGTAAATTTTGAAAAAAATAATTTTTTACTGTCTCAAATTTTAATTACGCCAGGGATTGCCTTTTCTATAGTAAATTATTCAAAAAATAATTTTTTACTGTCTCAAATTTTAATTACGCCA
This sequence comes from Dioctria linearis, assembly GCA_963930735.1. NCBI lineage: Eukaryota > Metazoa > Arthropoda > Insecta > Diptera > Asilidae > Dioctria > Dioctria linearis. The sequence goes on along the minus strand of CAWVNZ010001869.1, from coordinate 7,489 downwards.
GGGATTGCCTTTTCTATAGTAAATTTTGCAAAAAATAATTTTTTACTGTCTCAAATTTTAATTACGCCAGGGATTGCCTTTTCTATAGTAAATTTTGCAAAAAATAATTGTTTAGTGTCGCAAATTATAATTACGCCAGGGATTGCCTTTTCTATAGTAAATTATTCAAAAAATAATTTTTTACTGTCGCAAGTTTTAATTACGCCAGGGATTGCCTTTTCTATAGTAAATTATTCAAAAAATAATTTTTTCTGACGCAAATTTTAATTACGCCAGGGTTTGCTTTTTCTATAGTAAATTTTGAAAAAAACAATTTTTTACTGTCTCAAATTTTAATTACGCCAGGGATTGCCTTTTCTATAGTAAATTTTGCAAAAAATAATTTTTTACTGTCGCAAATTATAATTACGCCAGGGATTGCCTTTTCTATAGTAAATTATTCAAAAAATAATTTTATACTGTCGCAAATTTTAAATACGCCAGGGATTGCCTTTTCTATAGTAAATTATTCAAAAATTAATTTTTTACTGTCGCAAATTTTAATTACGCCAGGGATTGCCTTTGCTATAGTAAATTATTCAAAAAATAATTTTTTACTGTCGCAAATTTTAATTACGCCAGGGATTGCCTTTTCTATAGTAAATTTTGCAAAAAATAATTTTTTACTGTCGCAAATTTTAATTACGCCAGGGATTGCATTTTCTATAGTAAATTATTCAAAAAATATTTTTTTCTGTCGCAAATTTTAATTACGCCAGGGATTGCCTTTTCTATAGAAAATTTTCAAAAAATAATTTTTTACTGTCGCAAATTTTAATTACGCCAGGGATTGCCTTTTCTATAGTAAATTATTCAAAAATTCATTTTTTACTGTCGCAAATTTTAATTACGCCAGGGATTGCCTTTTCTATAGTAAATTATTCAAAAATTCATTTTTTACTGTCGCAAATTATAATTACGCCAGTGATTGCCTTTTCTATAGTAAATTATTCAAAAACTAATTGTTTAGTGTCGCAAATTTTAATTACGCCAGGGATTGCCTTTTCTATAGTAAATTATTCAAAAAATAATTTTTTACTGTCTCAAATTTTAATTACGCCAGGGATTGCATTTTCTATAGTAAATTATTCAAAAAATAATTTTTTACTGTCGCAAATTTTAATTACGCCAGGGATTGCCTTTTCTATAGTAAATTATTCAAAAACTAATTTTTTACTTTCGCAAATTTTAATTACGCCAGGGATTGCCTTTTCTATAGTAAATTATTCAAAAAATAATTGCTTAGTGTCGCAAATTTTAATTACGCCAGGGATTGCCTTTTCTATAGTAAATTATTCAAAAATTAATTTTTTTCTGTCGCAAATTATAATTACGCCAGGGATTGCCTTTTCTATAGTAAATTATTCAAAAAATAATTGTTTAGTGTCGCAAATTTTAATTACGCCAGGGATTGCCTTTTCTATAGTAAATTATTCAAAAAATAATTTTATACTGTCTCAAATTTTAATTACGACAGAGATTGCCTTTTCTATAGTAAATTATTCAAAAAATAATTTTTTACTGTCTCAAATTTTAAATACGCCAGGGATTGCCTTTTCTATAGTAAATTATTCAAAAAATAATTTTTTCTGTCGCAAATTTTAATTACGCCAGGGATTGCCTTTTCTATAGTAAATTATTCAAAAAATAATTTTTTACTGTCGCAAATTTTAATTACGCCAGGGATTGCCTTTTCTATAGTAAATTTTGCACAAAATAATTTTTTACTGTCGCAAATTTTAATTACGCCAGGGATTGCCATTTCTATAGTAAATTTTGCAAAAAATAATTTTTTACTGTCGCAAATTTTAATTACGCCAGGGGTTGCCTTTTCTATAGTAAATTATTCAAAAAATAATTTTTTCTGTCGCAAACTTTAATTACGCCAGGGATTGCCTTTTCTATAGTAAATTATTCAAAAAATCATTTTTTACTGTCGCAAATTTTAATTACGCCAGGGATTGCCTTTTCTATAGTAAATTATTCAAAAAATAATTTTTACTGTCGCAAATTTTAATTACGCCAGGGATTGCCTTTTCTATAGTAAATTATTCAAAAAATAATTTTTTACTGTTGCAAATTTTAATTACGCCAGGGATTGCCTTTTCTATAGTAAATTATTCAAAAAATAATTTTTTACTGTCTCAAATTTTAAATACGCCAGGGATTGCCTTTTCTATAGTAAATTATTCAAAAAATAATTTTTTCTGTCGCAAATTTTAATTACGCCAGGGATTGCCTTTTCTATAGTAAATTATTCAAAAAATAATTTTTTCTGTCGCAAATTTTAATTACGCCAGGGATTGCCTTTTCTATAGTAAATTATTCAAAAATTAATTTTTTACTGTCTCAAATTTTAATTACGACAGAGATTGCCTTTTCTATAGTAAATTATTCAAAAAATAATTTTTTACTGTCTCAAATTTTAAATACGCCAGGGATTGCCTTTTCTATAGTAAATTATTCAAAAAATAATTTTTTCTGTCGCAAATTTTAATTACGCCAGGGATTGCCTTTTCTATAGTAAATTATTCAAAAAATAATTTTTTACTGTCGCAAATTTTAATTACGCCAGGGATTGCCTTTTCTATAGAAAATTTTCAAAAAATAATTTTTTACTGTCGCAAATTTTAATTACGCCAGGGATCGCCTTTTCTATAGTAAATTATTCAAAAATTCATTTTTTACTGTCGCAAATTTTAATTACGCCAGGGATTGCCTTTTCTATAGTAAATTATTCAAAAATTCATTTTTTACTGTCGCAAATTATAATTACGCCAGTGATTGCCTTTTCTATAGTAAATTATTCAAAAACTAATTGTTTAGTGTCGCAAATTTTAATTACGCCAGGGATTGCCTTTTCTATAGTAAATTATTCAAAAAATAATTTTTTACTGTCTCAAATTTTAATTACGCCAGGGATTGCATTTTCTATAGTAAATTATTCAAAAAATAATTTTTTACTGTCGCAAATTTTAATTACGCCAGGGATTGCCTTTTCTATAGTAAATTATTCAAAAACTAATTTTTTACTTTCGCAAATTTTAATTACGCCAGGGATTGCCTTTTCTATAGTAAATTATTCAAAAAATAATTGCTTAGTGTCGCAAATTTTAATTACGCCAGGGATTGCCTTTTCTATAGTAAATTATTCAAAAATTAATTTTTTTCTGTCGCAAATTATAATTACGCCAGGGATTGCCTTTTCTATAGTAAATTATTCAAAAAATAATTGTTTAGTGTCGCAAATTTTAATTACGCCAGGGATTGCCTTTTCTATAGTAAATTATTCAAAAAATAATTTTATACTGTCTCAAATTTTAATTACGCCTGGGATTGCCTTTTCTATAGTAAATTATTCAAAAATTAATTTTTTACTGTCTCAAATTTTAATTACGACAGAGATTGCCTTTTCTATAGTAAATTATTCAAAAAATAATTTTTTACTGTCTCAAATTTTAAATACGCCAGGGATTGCCTTTTCTATAGTAAATTATTCAAAAAATAATTTTTTCTGTCGCAAATTTTAATTACGCCAGGGATTGCCTTTTCTATAGTAAATTATTCAAAAAATAATTTTTTACTGTCGCAAATTTTAATTACGCCAGGGATTGCCTTTTCTATAGTAAATTTTGCACAAAATAATTTTTTACTGTCGCAAATTTTAATTACGCCAGGGATTGCCATTTCTATAGTAAATTTTGCAAAAAATAATTTTTTACTGTCGCAAATTTTAATTACGCCAGGGGTTGCCTTTTCTATAGTAAATTATTCAAAAAATAATTTTTTCTGTCGCAAACTTTAATTACGCCAGGGATTGCCTTTTCTATAGTAAATTATTCAAAAAATCATTTTTTACTGTCGCAAATTTTAATTACGCCAGGGATTGCCTTTTCTATAGTAAATTATTCAAAAAATAATTTTTACTGTCGCAAATTTTAATTACGCCAGGGATTGCCCTTTCTATAGTAAATTATTCAAAAAATCATTTTTTACTGTCGCAAATTTTAATTACGCCAGGGATTGCCTTTTCTATAGTAAATTATTCAAAAAATAATTTTTTACTGTCGCAAATTTTAATTACGCCAGGGATTGCCTTTTCTATAGTAAATTATTCAAAAAATAATTTTTTACTGTCTCAAATTTTAATTACGCCAGGGATTGCCTTTTATATAGTAAATTATTCAAAAAATAATTTTTTACTGTGTCAAATTTTAATTACGCCAGGGATTGCCTTTTCTATAGTAAATTATTCAAAAATTCATTTTTTACTGTCGCAAATTATAACTACCCCAGGGATTGCCTTTTCTATAGTAAATTATTCAAAAAATAATTGTTTAGTGTCGCAAATTTTAATTACGCCAGGGATTGCCTTTTCTATAGTAAATTATTCAAAAAATAATTTTTTACTGTCTCAAATTTTAATTACGCCAAGGATTGCCTTTTCTATAGTAAATTATTCAAAAATTAATTTTTTACTGTCTCAAATTTTAATTACGCCAGGGATTGCCTTTTCTATAGTAAATTATTCAAAAAATAATTTTTTCTGTCGCAAATTTTAATTACGCCAGGAATTGCCTTTTCTATAGTAAATTATTCAAAAAATAATTTTTTACTGTCGTAAATTTTAATTACGCCAGGGATTGCCTTTTCTATAGTAAATTTTGCACAAAATAATTTTTTACTGTCGCAAATTTTAACTACGCCAGGGATTGCCTTTTCTATAGTAAATTTTGCAAAAATAATTTTTTACTGTCGCAAATTTTAATTACGCCAGGAATTGCCTTTTCTATAGTAAATTATTCAAAAAATAATTTTTTCTGTCGCAAATTTTAATTACTCCAGGGATTGCCTTTTCTATAGTAAATTATTCAAAAAATCATTTTTTACTGTCGCAAATTTTAATTACGCCAGGGATTGCCTTTTCTATAGTAAATTATTCAAAAAATAATTTTTACTGTCGCAAATTTTAATTACGCCAGGGATTGCCTTTTCTATAGTAAATTATTCAAAAAATCATTTTTTATTGTCGCAAATTTTAATTACGCCAGGGATTGCCTTTTCTATAGTAAATTATTCAAAAAATAATTTTTTACTGTCGCAAATTTTAATTACGCCAGGGATTGCCTTTTCTATAGTAAATTATTCAAAAAATAATTTTTTACTGTCTCAAATTTTAATTACGCCAGGGATTGCCTTTTCTATAGTAAATTATTCAAAAAATAATTTTTTACTGTCTCAAATTTTAATTACGCCAGGGATTGCCTTTTCTATAGTAAATTTTGCAAAAAATAATTTTTTCCTGTCGCAAATTTTAATTACGCCAGGGATTGCCTTTTCTATAGTAAATTATTCAAAAAATAATTTTTTACTGTCGCAAATTTTAATTACGCCAGGGATTGCCTTTTCTATAGTAAATTTTTCCAAAAATATTTTTTTACTGTCGCAAATTTTAATTATGCCAGGGATTGCCTTTTCTATAGTAAATTATTCAAAAATTCATTTTTTACTGTCGCAAATTTTAAATACGCCAGGGATTGCCTTTTCTATAGTAAATTATTCAAAAAATAATTTTTTACTGTTGCAAATTTTAATTACGCCAGGGATTGCCTTTTCTATAGTAAATTATTCAAAAAATCATTTTTTACTGTCGCAAATTTTAATTACTCCAGGGATTGCCTTTTCTATAGTAAATTATTCAAAAAATAATTTTTTACTGTTGCAAATTTTAAATACGCCAGGGATTGCCTTTTCTATAGTAAATTTTGCAAAAAATAATTGTTTAGTGCCGCAAATTTTAATAACGCCAGGGATTGCCTTTTCTATAGTAAATTATTCAAAAAATAATTTTTTACTGTCGCAAATTTTAATTACGCCAGGGATTGCCTTTTCTATAGTAAATTATTCAAAAAATCATTTTTTACTGTCGCAAATTTTAATTACGCCAGGGATTGCCTTTTCTATAGTAAATTATTCAAAAAATAATTTTTTACTGTCGCAAATTTTAATTACGCCAGGGATTGCCTTTTCTATAGTAAATTATTCAAAAAATAATTTTTTACTTTCTCAAATTTTAATTACGCCAGGGATTGCCTTTTCTATAGTAAATTATTCAAAAAATAATTTTTTACTGTCTCAAATTTTAATTACGCCAGGGATTGCCTTTTCTATAGTAAATTTTGCAAAAAATAATTTTTTACTGTCGCAAATTTTAATTACGCCAGGGATTGCCTTTTCTATAGTAAATTATTCAAAAAATAATTTTTTACTGTCGCAAATTTTAATTACGCCAAGGATTGCCTTTTCTATAGTAAATTTTGCAAAAAATAATTTTTTACTGTCGCAAATTTTAATTACGCCAGGGATTGCCTTTTCTATAGTAAATTATTCAAAAAATATTTTTTTACTGTCGCAAATTTTAATTACGCCAGGGATTGCCTTTTCTATAGTAAATTATTCAAAAAATAATTTTTTACTGTTGCAAATTTTAAATACGCCAGGGATTGCCTTTTCTATAGTAAATTTTGCAAAAAATAATTTTTTACTGTCGCAAATTTTAATTACGCCAGGGATTGCCTTTTCTATAGTAAATTATTCAAAAATTCATTTTTTACTGTCGCAAATTTTAATTACGCCAGGGATTGCCTTTTCTATAGTAAATTATTCAAAAATTCATTTTTTACTGTCGCAAATTTTAGTTACGCCAGGGATTGCCTTTTCTATAGTAAATTATTCAAAAAATAATTTTTTCTGTCGCAAATTTTAATTACGCCAGGGATTGCCTTTTCTATAGTAAATTTTGCAAAAATAATTTTTTACTGTCTCAAATTTTAATTACGCCAGAGATTGCCTTTACTATAGTAAATTTTGCAAAAAATAATTTTTTACTGTCGCATATTTTAATTACGCCAGGGATTGCCTTTTTTATAGTAAATTTTGCAAAAAATAATTTTTTTCTGTCGCAAATTTTAATTACGCCAGGGATTGCCTTTTCTATAGTAAATTATTCAAAAAATAATTGTTTAGTGTCACAAATTTTAATTACGCCAGGGATTGCCTTTTCTATAGTAAATTATTCAAAAAATAATTTTTTACTGTCGCAAATTATAACTACGCCAGGGATTGCCTTTTCTATAGTAAATTATTCAAAAAATAATTGTTTAGTGTCGCAAATTTTAATTACGCCAGGGATTGCCTTTTCTATAGTAAATTATTCAAAAATTAATTTTTTACTGTCTCAAATTTTAATTACGCCAGGGATTGCCTTTTCTATAGTAAATTATTCAAAAATTCATTTTTTACTGTCGCAAATTATAATTACGCCAGGGATTGCCTTTTGTATAGTAAATTATTCAAAAAATAATTTTTTACTGTCGCAAATTTTAATTACGCCAGGGATTGCCTTTTCTATAGTAAATTATTCAAAAAATAATTTTTTACTGTCTCAAAT
>CAWVNZ010001868.1:0-68919 GCA_963930735.1 Dioctria linearis | reverse complement strand
CTGTCGCAAATTTTATGTGCGCCAGGGATTGCCTTTTCTATAGTAAATTATTCAAAAAATAATTTTCTACTGTCGCAAATTTTAATTGCGCCAGGGATTGATTTTTCTACAGTAAATTATTCAAAAAATAATTTTATACTGTCGCAAATTTTATGTGCGCCAGGGATTGCCTTTTCTATAGTAAATTATTCAAAAACTAATTTTATACTGTCGCAAATTTTAAATATCCCAGGGATTGCCTTTTATATAGTAAATTTTTCAAAAACTAATTTTATACTGTCGCAAATTTTATGTGCGCCAGGGATTGCCTTTTCTATAGTAAATTATTCAAAAAATAATTTTCAACTGTCACAAATTTTAATTACGCCAGGGATTGCCTTTTATATAGTAAATTATTCAAAAAATAATTTTATACTGTCGCAAATTTTAAATATCCCAGGGATTGCCTTTTCTATAGTAAATTATTCAAAAAATAATTTTCAACTGTCACAAATTTTATGTGCGCCAGGGATTGCCTTTTCTATAGTAAATTATTCAAAAAATAATTTTATACTGTCACAAATTTTAAATATCCCAGGGATTGCCTTTTCTACAGTAAATTATTCAAAAAATAATTTTCAACTGTCACAAATTTTAATTACGCCAGGGATTGCCTTTTATATAGTAAATTATTCAAAAACTAATTTTATACTGTCGCAAATTTTAAATATCCCAGGGATTGCCTTTTCTATAGTAAATTATTCAAAAAATAATTTTCTACTGTCACAAATTTTATGTGCGCCAGGGATTGCCTTTTATATAGTAAATTATTCAAAAAATAATTTTATACTGTCGCAAATTTTAATTACGCCAGGGATTGCCTTTTATATAGTAAATTATTCAAAAAATAATTTTATACTGTCGCAAATTTTAATTACGCCAGGGATTGCCTTTTCTATAGTAAATTATTCAAAAAATAATTTTATACTGTCGCAAATTTTAAATATCCCAGGGATTGCCTTTTCTACAGTAAATTATTCAAAAACTAATTTTATACTGTCACAAATTTTAATTGCGCCAGGGATTGCCTTTTCTACAGTAAATTATTCAAAAACTAATTTTATACTGTCACAAATTTTATGTGCGCCAGGGATTGCCTTTTCTATAGTAAATTTTTCAAAAACTAATTTTCTACTGTCGCAAATTTTAATTGCGCCAGGGATTGCCTTTTCTACAGTAAATTATTCAAAAACTAATTTTATACTGTCGCAAATTTTATGTGCGCCAGGGATTGCCTTTTCTACAGTAAATTTTTCAAAAACTAATTTTATATTGTCGCAAATTTTAATTACGCCAGGGATTGCCTTTTATATAGTAAATTATTCAAAAAATAATTTTATACTGTCGCAAATTTTAATTACGCCAGGGATTGCCTTTTATATAGTAAATTATTCAAAAAATAATTTTATACTGTCGCAAATTTTAATTACGCCAGGGATTGCCTTTTCTATAGTAAATTATTCAAAAAATAATTTTATACTGTCGCAAATTTTAAATATCCCAGGGATTGCCTTTTCTATAGTAAATTATTCAAAAACTAATTTTATACTGTCACAAATTTTAATTGCGCCAGGGATTGCCTTTTCTATAGTAAATTATTCAAAAAATATTTTTATACTGTCGCAAATTTTAAATATCCCAGGGATTGCCTTTTCTATAGTAAATTTTTCAAAAAATAATTTTATACTGTCGCAAATTTTAATTGCGCCAGGGATTGCTTTTCTATAGTAAATTATTCAAAAAATAATTTTATACTGTCGCAAATTTTATGTGCGCCAGGGATTGCCTTTTCTATAGTAAATTTTTCAAAAACTAATTTTATACTGTCACAAATTTTAATTGCGCCAGGGATTGCCTTTTCTATAGTAAATTATTCAAAAAATAATTTTATACTGTCGCAAATTTTAATTACGCCAGGGATTGCCTTTTATATAGTAAATTATTCAAAAAATAATTTTATACTGTCGCAAATTTTAATTACGCCAGGGATTGCCTTTTCTACAGTAAATTATTCAAAAAATAATTTTATACTGTCGCAAATTTTATGTGCGCCAGGGATTGCCTTTTCTATAGTAAATTATTCAAAAAATAATTTTATACTGTCGCAAATTTTAATTGCGCCAGGGATTGCCTTTTCTATAGTAAATTATTCAAAAAATAATTTTATACTGTCGCAAATTTTAAATATCCCAGGGATTGCCTTTTCTATAGTAAATTTTTCAAAAAATAATTTTATACTGTCGCAAATTTTAATTGCGCCAGGGATTGCCTTTTCTATAGTAAATTTTTCAAAAAATAATTTTATACTGTCGCAAATTTTAAATATCCCAGGGATTGCCTTTTCTACAGTAAATTATTCAAAAAATAATTTTCTACTGTCGCAAATTTTAAATATCCCAGGGATTGCCTTTTCTACAGTAAATTATTCAAAAACTAATTTTATACTGTCACAAATTTTAATTGCGCCAGGGATTGCCTTTTCTATAGTAAATTATTCAAAAAATAATTTTATACTGTCGCAAATTTTATGTGCGCCAGGGATTGCCTTTTCTATAGTAAATTTTTCAAAAACTAATTTTATACTGTCACAAATTTTAATTGCGCCAGGGATTGCCTTTTCTATAGTAAATTATTCAAAAAATAATTTTATACTGTCGCAAATTTTAAAAATCCCAGGGATTGCCTTTTCTATAGTAAATTTTTCAAAAAATAATTTTCAACTGTCACAAATTTTAATTGCGCCAGGGATTGCCTTTTCTATAGTAAATTTTTCAAAAAATAATTTTATACTGTCGCAAATTTTATGTGCGCCAGGGATTGACTTTTCTATAGTAAATTTTTCAAAAACTAATTTTATACTGTCGCAAATTTTAAATATCCCAGGGATTGCCTTTTCTATAGTAAATTTTTCAAAAACTAATTTTATACTGTCGCAAATTTTATGTGCGCCAGGGATTGCCTTTTCTATAGTAAATTATTCAAAAAATAATTTTCAACTGTCACAAATTTTAAATATCCCAGGGATTGCCTTTTCTATAGTAAATTATTCAAAAAATAATTTTATACTGTCGCAAATTTTAATTGCGCCAGGGATTGCCTTTTCTATAGTAAATTTTTCAAAAAATAATTTTATACTGTCGCAAATTTTAATTGCGCCAGGGATTGCCTTTTCTATAGTAAATTTTTCAAAAAATAATTTTATACTGTCGCAAATTTTAAATATCCCAGGGATTGCCTTTTCTACAGTAAATTATTCAAAAAATAATTTTCTACTGTCGCAAATTTTAAATATCCCAGGGATTGCCTTTTCTATAGTAAATTATTCAAAAAATAATTTTCAACTGTCACAAATTTTAAATATCCCAGGGATTGCCTTTTCTATAGTAAATTATTCAAAAAATAATTTTATACTGTCGCAAATTTTAATTGCGCCAGGGATTGCCTTTTCTATAGTAAATTATTCAAAAAATAATTTTATACTGTCGCAAATTTTATGTGCGCCAGGGATTGCCTTTTCTATAGTAAATTATTCAAAAAATAATTTTATACTGTCGCAAATTTTAAATATCCCAGGGATTGCCTTTTCTATAGTAAATTATTCAAAAAATAATTTTATACTGTCGCAAATTTTATGTGCGCCAGGGATTGCCTTTTCTATAGTAAATTTTTCAAAAACTAATTTTATACTGTCACAAATTTTAATTGCGCCAGGGATTGCCTTTTCTATAGTAAATTATTCAAAAAATAATTTTATACTGTCGCAAATTTTAAATATCCCAGGGATTGCCTTTTCTACAGTAAATTATTCAAAAACTAATTTTATACTGTCGCAAATTTTAAATATCCCAGGGATTGCCTTTTCTATAGTAAATTTTTCAAAAACTAATTTTATACTGTCGCAAATTTTATGTGCGCCAGGGAGTGCCTTTTCTATAGTAAATTATTCAAAAAATAATTTTCAACTGTCACAAATTTTAAATATCCCAGGGATTGCCTTTTCTATAGTAAATTATTCAAAAAATAATTTTATACTGTCGCAAATTTTAATTGCGCCAGGGATTGCCTTTTCTATAGTAAATTATTCAAAAATAATTTTATACTGTCGCAAATTTTATGTGCGCCAGGGATTGCCTTTTCTATAGTAAATTATTCAAAAAATAATTTTATACTGTCGCAAATTTTAAATATCCCAGGGATTGCCTTTTCTACAGTAAATTATTCAAAAAATAATTTTCTACTGTCGCAAATTTTAAATATCCCAGGGATTGCCTTTTCTACAGTAAATTATTCAAAAACTAATTTTATACTGTCACAAATTTTAATTGCGCCAGGGATTGCCTTTTCTATAGTAAATTATTCAAAAAATAATTTTATACTGTCGCAAATTTTATGTGCGCCAGGGATTGCCTTTTCTATAGTAAATTTTTCAAAAACTAATTTTATACTGTCACAAATTTTAATTGCGCCAGGGATTGCCTTTTCTATAGTAAATTATTCAAAAAATAATTTTATACTGTCGCAAATTTTAAATATCCCAGGGATTGCCTTTTCTATAGTAAATTTTTCAAAAAATAATTTTATACTGTCGCAAATTTTAATTGCGCCAGGGATTGCCTTTTCTATAGTAAATTATTCAAAAAATAATTTTATATTGTCGCAAATTTTAATTGCGCCAGGGATTGCCTTTTCTATAGTAAATTATTCAAAAAATAATTTTATACTGTCGCAAATTTTATGTGCGCCAGGGATTGCCTTTTCTATAGTAAATTATTCAAAAAATAATTTTATACTGTCGCAAATTTTAAATATCCCAGGGATTGCCTTTTCTACAGTAAATTATTCAAAAAATAATTTTCTACTGTCGCAAATTTTAAATATCCCAGGGATTGCCTTTTCTACAGTAAATTATTCAAAAACTAATTTTATACTGTCACAAATTTTAATTGCGCCAGGGATTGCCTTTTCTATAGTAAATTATTCAAAAAATAATTTTATACTGTCGCAAATTTTATGTGCGCCAGGGATTGCCTTTTCTATAGTAAATTTTTCAAAAACTAATTTTATACTGTCACAAATTTTAATTGCGCCAGGGATTGCCTTTTCTATAGTAAATTATTCAAAAAATAATTTTATACTGTCGCAAATTTTAAATATCCCAGGGATTGCCTTTTCTATAGTAAATTTTTCAAAAAATAATTTTATACTGTCGCAAATTTTAATTGCGCCAGGGATTGCCTTTTCTATAGTAAATTTTTCAAAAAATAATTTTATACTGTCGCAAATTTTAAATATCCCAGGGATTGCCTTTTCTACAGTAAATTATTCAAAAAATAATTTTCTACTGTCGCAAATTTTAAATATCCCAGGGATTGCCTTTTCTACAGTAAATTATTCAAAAACTAATTTTATACTGTCACAAATTTTAATTGCGCCAGGGATTGCCTTTTCTATAGTAAATTATTCAAAAAATAATTTTATACTGTCGCAAATTTTAATTGCGCCAGGGATTGCCTTTTCTATAGTAAATTTTTCAAAAAATAATTTTATACTGTCGCAAATTTTATGTGCGCCAGGGATTGCCTTTTCTATAGTAAATTATTCAAAAAATAATTTTATACTGTCGCAAATTTTAAATATCCCAGGGATTGCCTTTTCTATAGTAAATTATTCAAAAAATAATTTTATACTGTCGCAAATTTTATGTGCGCCAGGGATTGCCTTTTCTATAGTAAATTATTCAAAAAATAATTTTATACTGTCGCAAATTTTAAATATCCCAGGGATTGCCTTTTCTATAGTAAATTTTTCAAAAAATAATTTTATACTGTCGCAAATTTTAATTGCGCCAGGGATTGCCTTTTCTATAGTAAATTTTTCAAAAACTAATTTTCTACTGTCACAAATTTTAATTGCGCCAGGGATTGCCTTTTCTATAGTAAATTATTCAAAAAATAATTTTATACTGTCGCAAATTTTAATTGCGCCAGGGATTGCCTTTTCTATAGTAAATTATTCAAAAAATAATTTTATACTGTCGCAAATTTTAAATATCCCAGGGATTGCCTTTTCTATAGTAAATTATTCAAAAACTAATTTTATACTGTCACAAATTTTAATTGCGCCAGGGATTGCCTTTTCTATAGTAAATTATTCAAAAAATAATTTTATACTGTCGCAAATTTTAAATATCCCAGGGATTGCCTTTTCTATAGTAAATTTTTCAAAAAATAATTTTATACTGTCGCAAATTTTAATTGCGCCAGGGATTGCCTTTTCTATAGTAAATTTTTCAAAAAATAATTTTATACTGTCGCAAATTTTATGTGCGCCAGGGATTGCCTTTTCTATAGTAAATTATTCAAAAAATAATTTTATACTGTCGCAAATTTTAAATATCCCAGGGATTGCCTTTTCTATAGTAAATTATTCAAAAACTAATTTTATACTGTCACAAATTTTAATTGCGCCAGGGATTGCCTTTTCTATAGTAAATTATTCAAAAAATAATTTTATACTGTCGCAAATTTTAATTGCGCCAGGGATTGCCTTTTCTATAGTAAATTTTTCAAAAAATAATTTTATACTGTCGCAAATTTTAAATATCCCAGGGATTGCCTTTTCTACAGTAAATTATTCAAAAAATAATTTTCTACTGTCGCAAACTTTAAATATCCCAGGGATTGCCTTTTCTACAGTAAATTATTCAAAAACTAATTTTATACTGTCACAAATTTTAATTGCGCCAGGGATTGCCTTTTCTATAGTAAATTATTCAAAAAATAATTTTATACTGTCGCAAATTTTAATTGCGCCAGGGATTGCCTTTTCTATAGTAAATTTTTCAAAAAATAATTTTATACTGTCGCAAATTTTATGTGCGCCAGGGATTGCCTTTTCTATAGTAAATTATTCAAAAAATAATTTTATACTGTCGCAAATTTTAAATATCCCAGGGATTGCCTTTTCTATAGTAAATTATTCAAAAAATAATTTTATACTGTCGCAAATTTTATGTGCGCCAGGGATTGCCTTTTCTATAGTAAATTATTCAAAAAATAATTTTATACTGTCGCAAATTTTAAATATCCCAGGGATTGCCTTTTCTATAGTAAATTTTTCAAAAAATAATTTTATACTGTCGCAAATTTTAATTGCGCCAGGGATTGCCTTTTCTATAGTAAATTTTTCAAAAACTAATTTTCTACTGTCACAAATTTTAATTGCGCCAGGGATTGCCTTTTCTATAGTAAATTATTCAAAAAATAATTTTATACTGTCGCAAATTTTAATTGCGCCAGGGATTGCCTTTTCTATAGTAAATTATTCAAAAAATAATTTTATACTGTCGCAAATTTTAAATATCCCAGGGATTGCCTTTTCTATAGTAAATTATTCAAAAACTAATTTTATACTGTCACAAATTTTAATTGCGCCAGGGATTGCCTTTTCTATAGTAAATTATTCAAAAAATAATTTTATACTGTCGCAAATTTTAAATATCCCAGGGATTGCCTTTTCTATAGTAAATTTTTCAAAAAATAATTTTATACTGTCGCAAATTTTAATTGCGCCAGGGATTGCCTTTTCTATAGTAAATTTTTCAAAAAATAATTTTATACTGTCGCAAATTTTATGTGCGCCAGGGATTGCCTTTTCTATAGTAAATTATTCAAAAAATAATTTTATACTGTCGCAAATTTTAAATATCCCAGGGATTGCCTTTTCTATAGTAAATTATTCAAAAAATAATTTTATACTGTCACAAATTTTAATTGCGCCAGGGATTGCCTTTTCTATAGTAAATTATTCAAAAAATAATTTTATACTGTCGCAAATTTTAATTGCGCCAGGGATTGCCTTTTCTATAGTAAATTTTTCAAAAAATAATTTTATACTGTCGCAAATTTTATGTGCGCCAGGGATTGCCTTTTCTATAGTAAATTATTCAAAAAATAATTTTATACTGTCGCAAATTTTAAATATCCCAGGGATTGCCTTTTCTATAGTAAATTATTCAAAAAATAATTTTATACTGTCGCAAATTTTAAATATCCCAGGGATTGCCTTTTCTATAGTAAATTTTTCAAAAAATAATTTTATACTGTCGCAAATTTTAATTGCGCCAGGGATTGCCTTTTCTATAGTAAATTTTTCAACAAATAATTTTATACTGTCGCAAATTTTAAATATCCCAGGGATTGCCTTTTCTATAGTAAATTATTCAAAAAATAATTTTTTACTGTCGCAAATTTTATGTGCGCCAGGGATTGCCTTTTATATAGTAAATTATTCAAAAAATAATTTTATACTGTCGCAAATTTTAAATATCCCAGGGATTGCCTTTTCTACAGTAAATTATTCAAAAAATAATTTTCAACTGTCACAAATTTTATGTGCGCCAGGGATTGCCTTTTATATAGTAAATTTTTCAAAAAATAATTTTATACTGTCGCAAATTTTAAATATCCCAGGGATTGCCTTTTCTATAGTAAATTATTCAAAAAATAATTTTATACTGTCGCAAATTTTAATTGCGCCAGGGATTGCCTTTTCTATAGTAAATTATTCAAAAAATAATTTTATACTGTCGCAAATTTTAATTACGCCAGGGATTGCCTTTTCTATAGTAAATTTTTCAAAAAATAATTTTATACTGTCGCAAATTTTAATTACGCCAGGGATTGCCTTTTCTATAGTAAATTATTCAAAAAATAATTTTATACTGTCGCAAATTTTAATTACGCCAGGGATTGCCTTTTCTACAGTAAATTATTCAAAAAATAATTTTATACTGTCGCAAATTTTAATTACGCCAGGGATTGCCTTTTATATAGTAAATTATTCAAAAAATAATTTTATACTGTCGCAAATTTTAAATATCCCAGGGACTGCCTTTTCTATAGTAAATTATTCAAAAAATAATTTTATACTGTCGCAAATTTTAATTACGCCAGGGATTGCCTTTTCTATAGTAAATTATTAAAAAAATAATTTTATACTGTCGCAAATTTTAAATATCCCAGGGATTGCCTTTTCTACAGTAAATTATTCAAAAAATAATTTTCAACTGTCACAAATTTTATGTGTGCCAGGGATTGCCTTTTCTATAGTAAATTATTCAAAAAATAATTTTATACTGTCACAAATTTTAAATATCCCAGGGATTGCCTTTTCTACAGTAAATTATTCAAAAAATAATTTTCAACTGTCACAAATTTTATGTGCGCCAGGGATTGCCTTTTCTACAGTAAATTATTCTAAAACTAATTTTCTACTGTCGCAAATTTTAAATATCCCAGGGATTGCCTTTTCTATAGTAAATTATTCAAAAAATAATTTTCTACTGTCACAAATTTTAATTACGCCAGGGATTGCCTTTTATATAGTAAATTATTCAAAAAATAATTTTATACTGTCGCAAATTTTAATTACGCCAGGGATTGCCTTTTATATAGTAAATTATTCAAAAAATAATTTTATACTGTCGCAAATTTTAATTACGCCAGGGATTGCCTTTTCTATAGTAAATTATTCAAAAAATAATTTTATACTGTCGCAAATTTTAAATATCCCAGGGATTGCCTTTTCTATAGTAAATTATTCAAAAAATAATTTTATACTGTCGCAAATTTTAAATATCCCAGGGATTGCCTTTTCTATAGTAAATTATTCAAAAAATAATTTTATACTGTCGCAAATTTTATGTGCGCCAGGGATTACCTTTTCTATAGTAAATTATTCAAAAAATAATTTTCTACTGTCGCAAATTTTAATTGCGCCAGGGATTGCCTTTTCTACAGTAAATTATTCAAAAAATAATTTTATACTGTCGCAAATTTTAATTACGCCAGGGATTGCCTTTTCTACAGTAAATTATTCAAAAAATAATTTTATACTGTCGCAAATTTTAATTACGCCAGGGATTGCCTTTTCTACAGTAAATTATTCAAAAAATAATTTTATACTGTCGCAAATTTTAATTACGCCAGGGATTGCCTTTTATATAGTAAATTATTCAAAAAATAATTTTATACTGTCGCAAATTTTAAATATCCCAGGGATTGCCTTTTCTATAGTAAATTATTCAAAAAATAATTTTCAGCTGTCACAAATTTTATGTGCGCCAGGGATTGCCTTTTCTATAGTAAATTATTCAAAAAATAATTTTCTACTGTCGCAAATTTTAATTGCGCCAGGGATTGCCTTTTCTACAGTAAATTATTCAAAAACTAATTTTATACTGTCGCAAATTTTATGTGCGCCAGGGATTGCCTTTTCTACAGTAAATTTTTCAAAAACTAATTTTATACTGTCGCAAATTTTAATTACGCCAGGGATTGCCTTTTATATAGTAAATTATTCAAAAAATAATTTTATACTGTCGCAAATTTTATGTGCGCCAGGGATTGCCTTTTCTATAGTAAATTATTCAAAAAATAATTTTATACTGTCGCAAATTTTAAATATCCCAGGGATTGCCTTTTCTATAGTAAATTTTTCAAAAACTAATTTTATACTGTCACAAATTTTAATTGCGCCAGGGATTGCCTTTTCTATAGTAAATTATTCAAAAAATAATTTTATACTGTCGCAAATTTTAAATATCCCAGGGATTGCCTTTTCTATAGTAAATTATTCAAAAAATAATTTTATACTGTCGCAAATTTTAAATATCCCAGGGATTGCCTTTTCTATAGTAAATTTTTCAAAAAATAATTTTATACTGTCGCAAATTTTAATTGCGCCAGGGATTGCCTTTTCTATAGTAAATTATTCAAAAAATAATTTTATACTGTCGCAAATTTTAATTACGCCAGGGATTGCCTTTTATATAGTAAATTATTCAAAAAATAATTTTATACTGTCGCAAATTTTAATTACGCCAGGGATTGCCTTTTCTATAGTAAATTTTTCAAAAAATAATTTTATACTCTCGCAAATTTTAATTACGCCAGGGATTGACTTTTCTATAGTAAATTATTCAAAAAATAATTTTATACTGTCGCAAATTTTAAATATCCCAGGGATTGCCTTTTCTATAGTAAATAATTCAAAAAATAATTTTCAACTGTCACAAATTTTAAATATCCCAGGGATTGCCTTTTCTATAGTAAATTATTCAAAAAATAATTTTATACTGTCGCAAATTTTATGTGCGCCAGGGATTGCCTTTTCTATAGTAAATTATTCAAAAAATAATTTTATACTGTCGCAAATTTTAATTGCGCCAGGGATTGCCTTTTCTATAGTAAATTATTCAAAAAATAATTTTATACTGTCGCAAATTTTAAATATCCCAGGGATTGCCTTTTCTACAGTAAATTATTCAAAAAATAATTTTCAACTGTCACAAATTTTATGTGCGCCAGGGATTGCCTTTTCTATAGTAAATTACTCAAAAAATAATTTTATACTGTCGCAAATTTTAATTACGCCAGGGATTGCCTTTTCTACAGTAAATTATTCAAAAAATAATTTTATACTGTCGCAAATTTTAATTACGCCAGGGATTGCCTTTTATATAGTAAATTATTCAAAAAATAATTTTATACTGTCGCAAATTTTAATTACGCCAGGGATTGCCTTTTCTAAAGTAAATTATTCAAAAAATAATTTTATACTGTCGCAAATTTTAATTACGCCAGGGATTGCCTTTTATATAGTAAATTATTCAAAAAATAATTTTATACTGTCGCAAATTTTAAATATCCCAGGGATTGCCTTTTCTATAGTAAATTATTCAAAAACTAATTTTATACTGTCGCAAATTTTAAATATCCCAGGGATTGCCTTTTCTATAGTAAATTATTCAAAAAATAATTTTCTACTGTCGCAAATTTTAATTACGCCAGGGATTGCCTTTTATATAGTAAATTATTCAAAAAATAATTTTATACTGTCGCAAATTTTAATTACGCCAGGGATTGCCTTTTCTACAGTAAATTATTCAAAAAATAATTTTATACTGTCGCAAATTTTAATTACGCCAGGGATTGCCTTTTATATAGTAAATTATTCAAAAAATAATTTTATACTGTCGCAAATTTTAAATATCCCAGGGATTGCCTTTTCTATAGTAAATTATTCAAAAACTAATTTTATACTGTCGCAAATTTTAAATATCCCAGGGATTGACTTTTCTATAGTAAATTATTCAAAAAATAATTTTCTACTGTCGCAAATTTTAATTGCGCCAGGGATTGACTTTTCTATAGTAAATTATTCAAAAAATAATTTTATACTGTCACAAATTTTAAATATCCCAGGGATTGCCTTTTCTACAGTAAATTATTCAAAAAATAATTTTTTACTGTCGCAAATTTTATGTGCGCCAGGGATTGCCTTTTCTATAGTAAATTATTCAAAAAATAATTTTCAACTGTCACAAATTTTATGTGCGCCAGGGATTGCCTTTTCTACAGTAAATTATTCAAAAACTAATTTTATACTGTCACAAATTTTAATTGCGCCAGGGATTGCCTTTTCTACAGTAAATTATTCAAAAACTAATTTTATACTGTCACAAATTTTATGTGCGCCAGGGATTGCCTTTTCTATAGTAAATTATTCAAAAACTAATTTTATACTGTCACAAATTTTAATTGCGCCAGGGATTGCCTTTTCTATAGTAAATTATTCAAAAAATAATTTTTTACTGTCGCAAATTTTATGTGCGCCAGGGATTGCCTTTTATATAGTAAATTATTCAAAAAATAATTTTATACTGTCGCAAATTTTAAATATCCCAGGGATTGCCTTTTCTATAGTAAATTATTCAAAAAATAATTTTCTACTGTCGCAAATTTTAAATATCCCAGGGATTGCCTTTTCTATAGTAAATTATTCAAAAACTAATTTTCAACTGTCACAAATTTTAATTGCGCCAGGGATTGCCTTTTATATAGTAAATTATTCAAAAAATAATTTTCAACTGTCACAAATTTTAATTGCGCCAGGGATTGCCTTTTCTACAGTAAATTATTCAAAAAATAATTTTCAACTGTCGGAAATTTTAAATATCCCAGGGATTGCCTTTTCTACAGTAAATTTTTCAAAAACTAATTTTATACTGTCGCAAATTTTATGTGCGCCAGGGATTGCCTTTTCTACAGTAAATTATTCAAAAAATAATTTTTTACTGTCGCAAATTTTATGTGCGCCAGGGATTGCCTTTTCTATAGTAAATTATTCAAAAAATAATTTTCAACTGTCACAAATTTTATGTGCGCCAGGGATTGCCTTTTCTATAGTAAATTATTCAAAAAATAATTTTCTACTGTCGCAAATTTTATGTGCGCCAGGGATTGCCTTTTCTACAGTAAATTATTCAAAAAATAATTTTCAACTGTCACAAATTTTAATTGCGCCAGGGATTGCCTTTTCTACAGTAAATTTTTCAAAAACTAATTTTATACTGTCGCAAATTTTATGTGCGCCAGGGATTGCCTTTTCTACAGTAAATTATTCAAAAAATAATTTTCTACTGTCGCAAATTTTATGTGCGCCAGGGATTGCCTTTTCTACAGTAAATTATTCAAAAAATAGTTTTCAACTGTCACAAATTTTAATTGCGCCAGGGATTGCCTTTTCTACAGTAAATTTTTCAAAAACTAATTTTATACTGTCGCAAATTTTATGTGCGCCAGGGATTGCCTTTTCTACAGTAAATTATTCAAAAAATAATTTTCAACTGTCACAAATTTTAATTGCGCCAGGGATTGCCTTTTCTACAGTAAATTATTCAAAAAATAATTTTCAACTGTCACAAATTTTAATTACGCCAGGGATTGCCTTTTCTATAGTAAATTTTTCAAAAACTAATTTTATACTGTCGCAAATTTTATGTGCGCCAGGGATTGCCTTTTCTACAGTAAATTATTCAAAAACTAATTTTATACTGTCGCAAATTTTAATTGCGCCAGGGATTGCCTTTTCTACAGTAAATTATTCAAAAACTAATTTTATACTGTCGCAAATTTTATGTGCGCCAGGGATTGCCTTTTCTATAGTAAATTATTCAAAAAATAATTTTCAACTGTCACAAATTTTAATTACGCCAGGGATTGCCTTTTATATAGTAAATTATTCAAAAAATAATTTTATACTGTCGCAAATTTTAATTGCGCCAGGGATTGCCTTTTCTACAGTAAATTATTCAAAAACTAATTTTATACTGTCACAAATTTTAATTGCGCCAGGGATTGCCTTTTCTACAGTAAATTATTCAAAAACTAATTTTATACTGTCGCAAATTTTAATTACGCCAGGGATTGCCTTTTATATAGTAAATTATTCAAAAAATAATTTTATACTGTCGCAAATTTTAATTACGCCAGGGATTGCCTTTTATATAGTAAATTATTCAAAAAATAATTTTATACTGTCGCAAATTTTAATTACGCCAGGGATTGCCTTTTCTATAGTAAATTATTCAAAAAATAATTTTATACTGTCGCAAATTTTAATTACGCCAGGGATTGCCTTTTCTACAGTAAATTATTCAAAAACTAATTTTATACTGTCGCAAATTTTAAATATCCCAGGGATTGCCTTTTCTACAGTAAATTATTCAAAAAATAATTTTTTACTGTCGCAAATTTTATGTGCGCCAGGGATTGCCTTTTCTATAGTAAATTATTCAAAAACTAATTTTATACTGTCGCAAATTTTATGTGCGCCAGGGATTGCCTTTTCTACAGTAAATTATTCAAAAACTAATTTTATACTGTCGCAAATTTTAATTGCGCCAGGGATTGACTTTTCTATAGTAAATTATTCAAAAAATAATTTTCTACTGTCGCAAATTTTAAATATCCCAGGGATTGCCTTTTATATAGTAAATTATTCAAAAACTAATTTTTTACTGTCGCAAATTTTATGTGCGCCAGGGATTGCCTTTTCTATAGTAAATTATTCAAAAACTAATTTTATACTGTCGCAAATTTTATGTGCGCCAGGGATTGCCTTTTCTACAGTAAATTATTCAAAAACTAATTTTATACTGTCGCAAATTTTATGTGCGCCAGGGATTGCCTTTTCTATAGTAAATTATTCAAAAAATAATTTTCAACTGTCACAAATTTTAATTACGCCAGGGATTGCCTTTTATATAGTAAATTATTCAAAAAATAATTTTATACTGTCGCAAATTTTAATTGCGCCAGGGATTGCCTTTTCTATAGTAAATTATTCAAAAAATAATTTTCTACTGTCGCAAATTTTAAATATCCCAGGGATTGCCTTTTATATAGTAAATTATTCAAAAAATAATTTTATACTGTCGCAAATTTTAATTGCGCCAGGGATTGCCTTTTCTACAGTAAATTATTCAAAAAATAATTTTCTACTGTCGCAAATTTTAAATATCCCAGGGATTGCCTTTTCTATAGTAAATTATTCAAAAAATAATTTTCAACTGTCACAAATTTTAATTGCGCCAGGGATTGCCTTTTCTATAGTAAATTATTCAAAAAATAATTTTATACTGTCGCAAATTTTAATTGCGGCAGGGATTGCCTTTTATATAGTAAATTTTTCAAAAACTAATTTTATACTGTCACAAATTTTAATTGCGCCAGGGATTGACTTTTCTATAGTAAATTATTCAAAAAATAATTTTATACTGTCGCAAATTTTATGTGCGCCAGGGATTGCCTTTTCTATAGTAAATTATTCAAAAACTAATTTTATACTGTCACAAATTTTAAATATCCCAGGGATTGCCTTTTCTATAGTAAATTATTCAAAAAATAATTTTTTACTGTCGCAAATTTTAATTGCGCCAGGGATTGCCTTTTCTATAGTAAATTATTCAAAAACTAATTTTATACTGTCGCAAATTTTAAATATCCCAGGGATTGCCTTTTCTATAGTAAATTATTCAAAAAATAATTTTCTACTGTCGCAAATTTTAAATATCCCAGGGATTGCCTTTTTCTACAGTAAATTATTCAAAAACTAATATTATACTGTCACAAATTTTAATTGCGCCAGGGATTGCCTTTTCTACAGTAAATTATTCAAAAACTAATTTTATACTGTCACAAATTTTATGTGCGCCAGGGATTGCCTTTTCTATAGTAAATTATTCAAAAAATAATTTTCAACTGTCACAAATTTTATGTGCGCAGGGATTGCCTTTTCTATAGTAAATTATTCAAAAAATAATTTTATACTGTCACAAAATTTTTATGTGCGCAGGGGATTGCCTTTTATATAGTAAATTTTTCAAAAAATAATTTTATACTGTCGCAAATTTTAATTACGCCAGGGATTGCCTTTTATATAGTAAATTATTCAAAAAATAATTTTCTACTGTCGCAAATTTTATGTGCGCCAGGGATTGACTTTTCTATAGTAAATTATTCAAAAAATAATTTTCTACTGTCGCAAATTTTAATTGCGCCAGGGATTGCCTTTTCTATAGTAAATTATTCAAAAAATAATTTTTTACTGTCGCAAATTTTATGTGCGCCAGGGATTGCCTTTTCTACAGTAAATTATTCAAAAAATAATTTTCAACTGTCACAAATTTTAATTACGCCAGGGATTGCCTTTTCTACAGTAAATTATTCAAAAAATAATTTTCTACTGTCGCAAATTTTAATTGCGCCAGGGATTGCCTTTTCTATAGTAAATTATTCAAAAAATAATTTTTTACTGTCGCAAATTTTATGTGCGCCAGGGATTGCCTTTTATATAGTAAATTATTCAAAAAATAATTTTATACTGTCGCAAATTTTAAATATCCCAGGGATTGCCTTTTCTATAGTAAATTATTCAAAAAATAATTTTCTACTGTCGCAAATTTTAAATATCCCAGGGATTGCCTTTTCTACAGTAAATTTTTCAAAAACTAATTTTATACTGTCGCAAATTTTATGTGCGCCAGGGATTGCCTTTTCTATAGTAAATTATTCAAAAAATAATTTTATACTGTCACAAATTTTATGTGCGCCAGGGATTGCCTTTTATATAGTAAATTTTTCAAAAAATAATTTTATACTGTCGCAAATTTTAATTACGCCAGGGATTGCCTTTTATATAGTAAATTATTCAAAAAATAATTTTCAACTGTCACAAATTTTATGTGCGCCAGGGATTGCCTTTTCTATAGTAAATTATTCAAAAAATAATTTTATACTGTCACAAATTTTATGTGCGCCAGGGATTGCCTTTTATATAGTAAATTTTTCAAAAAATAATTTTATACTGTCGCAAATTTTAATTACGCCAGGGATTGCCTTTTATATAGTAAATTATTCAAAAAATAATTTTCTACTGTCGCAAATTTTATGTGCGCCAGGGATTGACTTTTCTATAGTAAATTATTCAAAAAATAATTTTCTACTGTCGCAAATTTTAATTGCGCCAGGGATTGCCTTTTCTATAGTAAATTATTCAAAAAATAATTTTTTACTGTCGCAAATTTTATGTGCGCCAGGGATTGCCTTTTCTACAGTAAATTATTCAAAAAATAATTTTCAACTGTCACAAATTTTAATTACGCCAGGGATTGCCTTTTCTACAGTAAATTATTCAAAAAATAATTTTCAACTGTCACAAATTTTAATTGCGCCAGGGATTGCCTTTTCTACAGTAAATTATTCAAAAAATAATTTTCAACTGTCACAAATTTTAATTACGCCAGGGATTGCCTTTTCTATAGTAAATTTTTCAAAAACTAATTTTATACTGTCGCAAATTTTATGTGCGCCAGGGATTGCCTTTTCTACAGTAAATTATTCAAAAACTAATTTTATACTGTCGCAAATTTTAATTGCGCCAGGGATTGCCTTTTCTACAGTAAATTATTCAAAAACTAATTTTATACTGTCGCAAATTTTATGTGCGCCAGGGATTGCCTTTTCTATAGTAAATTATTCAAAAAATAATTTTCAACTGTCACAAATTTTAATTACGCCAGGGATTGCCTTTTATATAGTAAATTATTCAAAAAATAATTTTATACTGTCGCAAATTTTAATTGCGCCAGGGATTGCCTTTTCTACAGTAAATTATTCAAAAACTAATTTTATACTGTCACAAATTTTAATTGCGCCAGGGATTGCCTTTTCTACAGTAAATTATTCAAAAACTAATTTTATACTGTCGCAAATTTTAATTACGCCAGGGATTGCCTTTTATATAGTAAATTATTCAAAAAATAATTTTATACTGTCGCAAATTTTAATTACGCCAGGGATTGCCTTTTATATAGTAAATTATTCAAAAAATAATTTTATACTGTCGCAAATTTTAATTACGCCAGGGATTGCCTTTTCTATAGTAAATTATTCAAAAAATAATTTTATACTGTCGCAAATTTTAATTACGCCAGGGATTGCCTTTTCTACAGTAAATTATTCAAAAACTAATTTTATACTGTCGCAAATTTTAAATATCCCAGGGATTGCCTTTTCTACAGTAAATTATTCAAAAAATAATTTTTTACTGTCGCAAATTTTATGTGCGCCAGGGATTGCCTTTTCTATAGTAAATTATTCAAAAACTAATTTTATACTGTCGCAAATTTTATGTGCGCCAGGGATTGCCTTTTCTACAGTAAATTATTCAAAAACTAATTTTATACTGTCGCAAATTTTAATTGCGCCAGGGATTGACTTTTCTATAGTAAATTATTCAAAAAATAATTTTCTACTGTCGCAAATTTTAAATATCCCAGGGATTGCCTTTTATATAGTAAATTATTCAAAAACTAATTTTTTACTGTCGCAAATTTTATGTGCGCCAGGGATTGCCTTTTCTATAGTAAATTATTCAAAAACTAATTTTATACTGTCGCAAATTTTATGTGCGCCAGGGATTGCCTTTTCTACAGTAAATTATTCAAAAACTAATTTTATACTGTCGCAAATTTTATGTGCGCCAGGGATTGCCTTTTCTATAGTAAATTATTCAAAAAATAATTTTCAACTGTCACAAATTTTAATTACGCCAGGGATTGCCTTTTATATAGTAAATTATTCAAAAAATAATTTTATACTGTCGCAAATTTTAATTGCGCCAGGGATTGCCTTTTCTATAGTAAATTATTCAAAAAATAATTTTCTACTGTCGCAAATTTTAAATATCCCAGGGATTGCCTTTTATATAGTAAATTATTCAAAAAATAATTTTATACTGTCGCAAATTTTAATTGCGCCAGGGATTGCCTTTTCTACAGTAAATTATTCAAAAAATAATTTTCTACTGTCGCAAATTTTAAATATCCCAGGGATTGCCTTTTCTATAGTAAATTATTCAAAAAATAATTTTCAACTGTCACAAATTTTAATTGCGCCAGGGATTGCCTTTTCTATAGTAAATTATTCAAAAAATAATTTTATACTGTCGCAAATTTTAATTGCGCCAGGGATTGCCTTTTATATAGTAAATTTTTCAAAAACTAATTTTATACTGTCACAAATTTTAATTGCGCCAGGGATTGACTTTTCTATAGTAAATTATTCAAAAAATAATTTTATACTGTCGCAAATTTTATGTGCGCCAGGGATTGCCTTTTCTATAGTAAATTATTCAAAAACTAATTTTATACTGTCACAAATTTTAAATATCCCAGGGATTGCCCTTTTCTATAGTAAATTATTCAAAAAATAATTTTTTACTGTCGCAAATTTTAATTGCGCCTGGGGATTGCCTTTTCTATAGTAAATTATTCAAAAACTAATTTTATACTGTCGCAAATTTTAAATATCCCAGGGATTGCCTTTTCTATAGGATTGCCTTTTCTATAGTAAATTATTCAAAAAATAATTTTCTACTGTCGCAAATTTTAAATATCCCAGGGATTGCCTTTTCTACAGTAAATTATTCAAAAACTAATATTATACTGTCACAAATTTTAATTGCGCCAGGGATTGCCTTTTCTACAGTAAATTATTCAAAAACTAATTTTATACTGTCACAAATTTTATGTGCGCCAGGGATTGCCTTTTCTATAGTAAATTATTCAAAAAATAATTTTCAACTGTCACAAATTTTATGTGCGCCAGGGATTGCCTTTTCTATAGTAAATTATTCAAAAAATAATTTTATACTGTCACAAATTTTATGTGCGCCAGGGATTGCCTTTTATATAGTAAATTTTTCAAAAAATAATTTTATACTGTCGCAAATTTTAATTACGCCAGGGATTGCCTTTTATATAGTAAATTATTCAAAAAATAATTTTCTACTGTCGCAAATTTTATGTGCGCCAGGAATTGACTTTTCTATAGTAAATTATTCAAAAAATAATTTTCTACTGTCGCAAATTTTAATTGCGCCAGGGATTGCCTTTTCTATAGTAAATTATTCAAAAAATAATTTTTTACTGTCGCAAATTTTATGTGCGCCAGGGATTGCCTTTTCTACAGTAAATTATTCAAAAAATAATTTTCAACTGTCACAAATTTTAATTACGCCAGGGATTGCCTTTTCTACAGTAAATTATTCAAAAAATAATTTTCTACTGTCGCAAATTTTAATTGCGCCAGGGATTGCCTTTTCTATAGTAAATTATTCAAAAAATAATTTTTTACTGTCGCAAATTTTATGTGCGCCAGGGATTTCCTTTTATATAGTAAATTATTCAAAAAATAATTTTATACTGTCGCAAATTTTAAATATCCCAGGGATTGCCTTTTCTATAGTAAATTATTCAAAAAATAATTTTCTACTGTCGCAAATTTTAAATATCCCAGGGATTGCCTTTTCTACAGTAAATTTTTCAAAAACTAATTTTATACTGTCGCAAATTTTATGTGCGCCAGGGATTGCCTTTTCTATAGTAAATTATTCAAAAAATAATTTTATACTGTCACAAATTTTATGTGCGCCAGGGATTGCCTTTTATATAGTAAATTTTTCAAAAAATAATTTTATACTGTCGCAAATTTTAATTACGCCAGGGATTGCCTTTTATATAGTAAATTATTCAAAAATAATTTTCTACTGTCGCAAATTTTATGTGCGCCAGGGATTGACTTTTCTATAGTAAATTATTCAAAAAATAATTTTCTACTGTCGCAAATTTTAATTGCGCCAGGGATTGCCTTTTCTATAGTAAATTATTCAAAAAATGATTTTTTACTGTCGCAAATTTTATGTGCGCCAGGGATTGCCTTTTATATAGTAAATTATTCAAAAAATAATTTTATACTGTCGCAAATTTTAAATATCCCAGGGATTGCCTTTTCTATAGTAAATTATTCAAAAAATAATTTTCTACTGTCGCAAATTTTAAATATCCCAGGGATTGCCTTTTCTACAGTATATTATTCAAAAACTAATTTTCAACTGTCACAAATTTTAATTGCGCCAGGGATTGCCTTTTATATAGTAAATTTTCAAAAACTAATTTTATACTGTCGCAAATTTTAATTGCGCCAGGGATTGCCTTTTCTACAGTAAATTATTCAAAAACTAATTTTCAACTGTCACAAATTTTAATTGCGCCAGGGATTGCCTTTTATATAGTAAATTATTCAAAAAATAATTTTCTACTGTCGCAAATTTTAAATATCCCAGGGATTGCCTTTTCTACAGTAAATTATTCAAAAACTAATTTTCAACTGTCACAAATTTTATGTGCGCCAGGGATTGCCTTTTCTATAGTAAATTTTTCAAAAAATAATTTTCAACTGTCACAAATTTTATGTGCGCCAGGGATTGCCTTTTCTATAGTAAATTATTCAAAAAATAATTTTCTACTGTCGCAAATTTTATGTGCGCCAGGGATTGCCTTTTCTATAGTAAATTATTCAAAAAATAATTTTATACTGTCGCAAATTTTATGTGCGCCAGGGATTGCCTTTTCTATAGTAAATTATTCAAAAAATAATTTTATACTGTCGCAAATTTATGTGCGCCAGGGATTGCCTTTTCTATAGTAAATTATTCAAAAAATAATTTTCAACTGTCACAAATTTTAATTGCGCCAGGGATTGCCTTTTCTATAGTAAATTATTCAAAAACTAATTTTATACTGTCGCAAATTTTATGTGCGCCAGGGATTGCCTTTTCTATAGTAAATTATTCAAAAAATAATTTTATACTGTCGCAAATTTTATGTGCGCCAGGGATTGCCTTTTCTATAGTAAATTATTCAAAAAATAATTTTCAACTGTCACAAATTTTAATTGCGCCAGGGATTGCCTTTTATATAGTAAATTATTCAAAAAATAATTTTATACTGTCGCAAATTTTAATTGCGCCAGGGATTGCCTTTTCTATAGTAAATTATTCAAAAAATAATTTTCTACTGTCGCAAATTTTATGTGCGCCAGGGATTGCCTTTTCTACAGTAAATTATTCAAAAAATAATTTTATACTGTCGCAAATTTAATTGCGCCAGGGATTGACTTTTCTATAGTAAATTATTCAAAAAATAATTTTCTACTGTCGCAAATTTTAATTGCGCCAGGGATTGACTTTTCTATAGTAAATTATTCAAAAAATAATTTTCTACTGTCGCAAATTTTAATTGCGCCAGGGATTGACTTTTCTATAGTAAATTATTCAAAAAATAATTTTATACTGTCACAAATTTTAAATATCCCAGGGATTGCCTTTTCTACAGTAAATTATTCAAAAAATAATTTTTTACTGTCGCAAATTTTATGTGCGCCAGGGATTGCCTTTTCTATAGTAAATTATTCAAAAAATAATTTTCAACTGTCACAAATTTTATGTGCGCCAGGGATTGCCTTTTCTATAGTAAATTATTCAAAAAATAATTTTCTACTGTCGCAAATTTTATGTGCGCCAGGGATTGCCTTTTCTACAGTAAATTATTCAAAAACTAATTTTCTACTGTCGCAAATTTTATGTGCGCCAGGGATTGCCTTTTCTATAGTAAATTATTCAAAACTAATTTTCTACTGTCGCAAATTTTAATTACGCCAGGGATTGCCTTTTCTATAGTAAATTATTCAAAAACTAATTTTATACTGTCGCAAATTTTAATTGCGCCAGGGATTGCCTTTTCTATAGTAAATTATTCAAAAAATAATTTTCTACTGTCGCAAATTTTATGTGCGCCAGGGATTGCCTTTTCTACAGTAAATTATTCAAAAAATAATTTTCAACTGTCACAAATTTTAATTGCGCCAGGGATTGCCTTTTCTACAGTAAATTATTCAAAAAATAATTTTATACTGTCGCAAATTTTATGTGCGCCAGGGATTGCCTTTTCTACAGTAAATTATTCAAAAACTAATTTTCTACTGTCGCAAATTTTAATTACGCCAGGGATTGCCTTTTCTATAGTAAATTATTCAAAAACTAATTTTATACTGTCGCAAATTTTAATTGCGCCAGGGATTGCCTTTTCTATAGTAAATTATTCAAAAAATAATTTTCTACTGTCGCAAATTTTATGTGCGCCAGGGATTGCCTTTTCTACAGTAAATTATTCAAAAAATAATTTTCAACTGTCACAAATTTTAATTACGCCAGGGATTGCCTTTTCTATAGTAAATTTTTCAAAAACTAATTTTATACTGTCGCAAATTTTATGTGCGCCAGGGATTGCCTTTTCTACAGTAAATTATTCAAAAACTAATTTTATACTGTCGCAAATTTTAATTGCGCCAGGGATTGACTTTTCTATAGTAAATTATTCAAAAAATAATTTTGTACTGTCGCAAATTTTAATTGCGCCAGGGATTGACTTTTCTATAGTAAATTATTCAAAAAATAATTTTATACTGTCACAAATTTTAAATATCCCAGGGATTGCCTTTTCTACAGTAAATTACTCAAAAAATAATTTTTTACTGTCGCAAATTTTATGTGCGCCAGGGATTGCCTTTTCTATAGTAAATTATTCAAAAAATAATTTTCAACTGTCACAAATTTTATGTGCGCCAGGGATTGCCTTTTCTACAGTAAATTATTCAAAAACTAATTTTATACTGTCACAAATTTTAATTGCGCCAGGGATTGCCTTTTCTACAGTAAATTATTCAAAAACTAATTTTATACTGTCACAAATTTTATGTGCGCCAGGGATTGCCTTTTCTATAGTAAATTATTCAAAAAATAATTTTCTACTGTCACAAATTTTAATTGCGCCAGGGATTGACTTTTCTATAGTAAATTATTCAAAAAATAATTTTATACTGTCGCAAATTTTATGTGCGCCAGGGATTGCCTTTTCTATAGTAAATTATTCAAAAAATAATTTTATACTGTCGCAAATTTTAAATATCCCAGGGATTGCCTTTTCTACAGTAAATTATTCAAAAAATAATTTTCAACTGTCACAAATTTTAATTGCGCCAGGGATTGCCTTTTCTATAGTAAATTATTCAAAAAATAATTTTCAACTGTCACAAATTTTATGTGCGCCAGGGATTGCCTTTTCTACAGTAAATTATTCAAAAAATAATTTTCAACTGTCACAAATTTTAATTGCGCCAGGGATTGCCTTTTCTACAGTAAATTATTCAAAAAATAATTTTCAACTGTCACAAATTTTATGTGCGCCAGGGATTGCCTTTTCTACAGTAAATTATTCAAAAAATAATTTTCAACTGTCACAAATTTTATGTGCGCCAGGGATTGCCTTTTCTATAGTAAATTTTTCAAAAAATAATTTTCAACTGTCACAAATTTTATGTGCGCCAGGGATTGCCTTTTCTACAGTAAATTATTCAAAAACTAATTTTATACTGTCACAAATTTTAATTGCGCCAGGGATTGCCTTTTCTACAGTAAATTATTCAAAAACTAATTTTATACTGTCACAAATTTTATGTGCGCCAGGGATTGCCTTTTCTATAGTAAATTATTCAAAAACTAATTTTATACTGTCACAAATTTTAATTGCGCCAGGGATTGACTTTTCTATAGTAAATTATTCAAAAAATAATTTTATACTGTCGCAAATTTTATGTGCGCCAGGGATTGCCTTTTCTATAGTAAATTATTCAAAAAATAATTTTATACTGTCGCAAATTTTAAATATCCCAGGGATTGCCTTTTCTACAGTAAATTATTCAAAAAATAATTTTCAACTGTCACAAATTTTAATTGCGCCAGGGATTGCCTTTTCTATAGTAAATTATTCAAAAAATAATTTTCAACTGTCACAAATTTTATGTGCGCCAGGGATTGCCTTTTCTACAGTAAATTATTCAAAAAATAATTTTCAACTGTCACAAATTTTAATTGCGCCAGGGATTGCCTTTTCTACAGTAAATTATTCAAAAAATAATTTTCAACTGTCACAAATTTTATGTGCGCCAGGGATTGCCTTTTCTATAGTAAATTATTCAAAAAATAATTTTATACTGTCGCAAATTTTATGTGCGCCAGGGATTGCCTTTTCTATAGTAAATTATTCAAAAACTAATTTTATACTGTCGCAAATTTTAATTGCGCCAGGGATTGCCTTTTCTACAGTAAATTATTCAAAAACTAATTTTATACTGTCACAAATTTTAATTGCGCCAGGGATTGCCTTTTCTACAGTAAATTATTCAAAAACTAATTTTATACTGTCACAAATTTTATGTGCGCCAGGGATTGCCTTTTCTATAGTAAATTATTCAAAAACTAATTTTATACTGTCACAAATTTTAATTGCGCCAGGGATTGACTTTTCTATAGTAAATTATTCAAAAAATAATTTTATACTGTCGCAAATTTTATGTGCGCCAGGGATTGCCTTTTCTATAGTAAATTATTCAAAAAATAATTTTATACTGTCGCAAATTTTAAATATCCCAGGGATTGCCTTTTCTACAGTAAATTATTCAAAAAATAATTTTCAACTGTCACAAATTTTAATTGCGCCAGGGATTGCCTTTTCTATAGTAAATTATTCAAAAAATAATTTTCAACTGTCACAAATTTTATGTGCGCCAGGGATTGCCTTTTCTACAGTAAATTATTCAAAAAATAATTTTCAACTGTCACAAATTTTAATTGCGCCAGGGATTGCCTTTTCTACAGTAAATTATTCAAAAAATAATTTTCAACTGTCACAAATTTTATGTGCGCCAGGGATTGCCTTTTCTACAGTAAATTATTCAAAAAATAATTTTCAACTGTCACAAATTTTATGTGCGCCAGGGATTGCCTTTTCTATAGTAAATTTTTCAAAAAATAATTTTCAACTGTCACAAATTTTATGTGCGCCAGGGATAGCCTTTTCTACAGTAAATTATTCAAAAACTAATTTTATACTGTCACAAATTTTAATTGCGCCAGGGATTGCCTTTTCTATAGTAAATTTTTCAAAAACTAATTTTATACTGTCGCAAATTTTATGTGCGCCAGGGATTGCCTTTTCTATAGTAAATTATTCAAAAAATAATTTTATACTGTCACAAATTTTAATTGCGCCAGGGATTGACTTTTCTATAGTAAATTATTCAAAAAATAATTTTATACTGTCGCAAATTTTATGTGCGCCAGGGATTGCCTTTTCTATAGTAAATTTTTCAAAAACTAATTTTATACTGTCGCAAATTTTATGTGCGCCAGGGATTGACTTTTCTATAGTAAATTATTCAAAAAATAATTTTATACTGTCGCAAATTTTAAATATCCCAGGGATTGCCTTTTCTATAGTAAATTTTTCAAAAACTAATTTTATACTGTCGCAAATTTTATGTGCGCCAGGGATTGCCTTTTCTATAGTAAATTATTCAAAAAATAATTTTATACTGTCACAAATTTTAATTGCGCCAGGGATTGCCTTTTCTACAGTAAATTATTCAAAAAATAATTTTATACTGTCGCAAATTTTAATTGCGCCAGGGATTGACTTTTCTATAGTAAATTATTCAAAAAATAATTTTCTACTGTCGCAAATTTTAAATATCCCAGGGATTGCCTTTTCTACAGTAAATTATTCAAAAAATAATTTTATACTGTCGCAAATTTTAAATATCCCAGGGATTGCCTTTTCTATAGTAAATTATTCAAAAAATAATTTTATACTGTCGCAAATTTTATGTGCGCCAGGGATTGCCTTTTCTATAGTAAATTATTCAAAAAATAATTTTATACTGTCGCAAATTTTAAATATCCCAGGGATTGCCTTTTCTATAGTAAATTATTCAAAAAATAATTTTATACTGTCGCAAATTTTAAATATCCCAGGGATTGCCTTTTCTATAGTAAATTATTCAAAAAATAATTTTCAACTGTCACAAATTTTAATTACGCCAGGGATTGCCTTTTATATAGTAAATTATTCAAAAAATAATTTTATACTGTCGCAAATTTTAAATATCCCAGGGATTGCCTTTTCTATAGTAAATTATTCAAAAAATAATTTTACTGTCGCAAATTTTATGTGCGCCAGGGATTGCCTTTTCTATAGTAAATTATTCAAAAAATAATTTTATACTGTCGCAAATTTTAAATATCCCAGGGATTGCCTTTTCTATAGTAAATTATTCAAAAAATAATTTTACTGTCGCAAATTTTATGTGCGCCAGGGATTGCCTTTTCT
This sequence comes from Dioctria linearis, assembly GCA_963930735.1. Taxonomy (NCBI): domain Eukaryota; kingdom Metazoa; phylum Arthropoda; class Insecta; order Diptera; family Asilidae; genus Dioctria; species Dioctria linearis. Next base: position 41,408 of record CAWVNZ010001868.1, on the reverse strand, counting down.
ACAGTAAATTATTCAAAAAATAATTTTCTACTGTCGCAAATTTTAAATATCCCAGGGATTGCCTTTTATATAGTAAATTATTCAAAAAATAATTTTCTACTGTCGCAAATTTTAAATATCCCAGGGATTGCCTTTTCTACAGTAAATTATTCAAAAAATAATTTTCAACTGTCACAAATTTTAAATATCCCAGGGATTGCCTTTTCTATAGTAAATTATTCAAAAAATAATTTTACTGTCGCAAATTTTATGTGCGCCAGGGATTGCCTTTTCTACAGTAAATTTTTCAAAAAATAATTTTCTACTGTCGCAAATTTTAAATATCCCAGGGATTGCCTTTTATATAGTAAATTATTCAAAAAATAATTTTCTACTGTCGCAAATTTTAAATATCCCAGGGATTGCCTTTTCTACAGTAAATTATTCAAAAAATAATTTTCAACTGTCACAAATTTTATGTGCGCCAGGGATTGCCTTTTCTACAGTAAATTATTCAAAAACTAATTTTATACTGTCGCAAATTTTATGTGCGCCAGGGATTGCCTTTTCTATAGTAAATTATTCAAAAAATAATTTTATACTGTCGCAAATTTTAAATATCCCAGGGATTGCCTTTTCTATAGTAAATTATTCAAAAAATAATTTTATACTGTCGCAAATTTTAAATATCCCAGGGATTGCCTTTTCTATAGTAAATTATTCAAAAAATAATTTTCAACTGTCACAAATTTTAATTACGCCAGGGATTGCCTTTTATATAGTAAATTATTCAAAAAATAATTTTATACTGTCGCAAATTTTAAATATCCCAGGGATTGCCTTTTCTATAGTAAATTTTTCAAAAAATAATTTTCAACTGTCACAAATTTTAAATATCCCAGGGATTGCCTTTTCTATAGTAAATTATTCAAAAAATAATTTTCAACTGTCACAAATTTTAATTACGCCAGGGATTGCCTTTTATATAGTAAATTATTCAAAAAATAATTTTATACTGTCGCAAATTTTAAATATCCCAGGGATTGCCTTTTCTATAGTAAATTATTCAAAAAATAATTTTATACTGTCGCAAATTTTATGTGCGCCAGGGATTGCCTTTTCTACAGTAAATTTTTCAAAAACTAATTTTTTACTGTCGCAAATTTTAATTGCGCCAGGGATTGCCTTTTCTATAGTAAATTATTCAAAAAATAATTTTATACTGTCGCAAATTTTATGTGCGCCAGGGATTGCCTTTTATATAGTAAATTATTCAAAAAATAATTTTATACTGTCGCAAATTTTATGTGCGCCAGGGATTGCCTTTTCTATAGTAAATTATTCAAAAAATAATTTTATACTGTCGCAAATTTTATGTGCGCCAGGGATTGCCTTTTCTATAGTAAATTATTCAAAAAATAATTTTCAACTGTCACAAATTTTAATTGCGCCAGGGATTGCCTTTTCTACAGTAAATTATTCAAAAAATAATTTTATACTGTCGCAAATTTTAATTGCGCCAGGGATTGACTTTTCTATAGTAAATTATTCAAAAAATAATTTTCTACTGTCGCAAATTTTAAATATCCCAGGGATTGCCTTTTCTACAGTAAATTATTCAAAAAATAATTTTATACTGTCGCAAATTTTAATTACGCCAGGGATTGCCTTTTATATAGTAAATTATTCAAAAAATAATTTTATACTGTCGCAAATTTTATGTGCGCCAGGGATTGCCTTTTCTATAGTAAATTATTCAAAAAATAATTTTATACTGTCGCAAATTTTATGTGCGCCAGGGATTGCCTTTTCTATAGTAAATTATTCAAAAAATAATTTTATACTGTCGCAAATTTTATGTGCGCCAGGGATTGCCTTTTCTATAGTAAATTATTCAAAAACTAATTTTATACTGTCGCAAATTTTATGTGCGCCAGGGATTGCCTTTTCTATAGTAAATTATTCAAAAAATAATTTTATACTGTCGCAAATTTTATGTGCGCCAGGGATTGCCTTTTCTATAGTAAATTATTCAAAAAATAATTTTCAACTGTCACAAATTTTAATTGCGCCAGGGATTGCCTTTTCTACAGTAAATTATTCAAAAAATAATTTTATACTGTCGCAAATTTTAATTGCGCCAGGGATTGCCTTTTATATAGTAAATTATTCAAAAACTAATTTTCAACTGTCACAAATTTTAATTGCGCCAGGGATTGCCTTTTCTATAGTAAATTATTCAAAAAATAATTTTATACTGTCGCAAATTTTATGTGCGCCAGGGATTGCCTTTTCTATAGTAAATTATTCAAAAAATAATTTTATACTGTCGCAAATTTTATGTGCGCCAGGGATTGCCTTTTCTATAGTAAATTATTCAAAAACTAATTTTATACTGTCGCAAATTTTATGTGCGCCAGGGATTGCCTTTTCTATAGTAAATTATTCAAAAAACTAATTTTATACTGTCGCAAATTTTTAATTTAATTAAAATTTGTGACAGTTGAAAATTATTTTTTGAATAATTTACTATAGAAAAGGCAATCCCTGGCGCACATAAAATTTGCGACAGTAGAAAATTAGTTTTTGAATAATTTACTATAGAAAAGTCAATCCCTGGCGCAATTAAAATTTGCGACAGTAAAAAATTATTTTTTGAATAATTTACTATATAAAAGGCAATCCCTGGCGTAATTAAAATTTTCATTGCGCCAGGGATTGCCTTTTCTATAGTAAATTATTCAAAAAATAATTTTCAACTGTCACAAATTTTATGTGCGCCAGGGATTGCCTTTTCTACAGTAAATTATTCAAAAAATAATTTTATACTGTCGCAAATTTTATGTGCGCCAGGGATTGCCTTTTCTACAGTAAATTATTCAAAAACTAATTTTTTACTGTCGCAAATTTTAATTGCGCCAGGGATTGCCTTTTCTATAGTAAATTATTCAAAAAATAATTTTCAACTGTCACAAATTTTAAATACGCCAGGGATTGCCTTTTCTATAGTAAATTATTCAAAAAATAATTTTATACTGTCGCAAATTTTATGTGCGCCAGGGATTGCCTTTTCTATAGTAAATTATTCAAAAAATAATTTTATACTGTCGCAAATTTTATGTGCGCCAGGGATTGCCTTTTCTACAGTAAATTATTCAAAAACTAATTTTTTAATGTCGCAAATTTTAATTGCGCCAGGGATTGCCTTTTCTATAGTAAATTATTCAAAAAATAATTTTATACTGTCGCAAATTTTATGTGCGCCAGGGATTGCCTTTTCTATAGTAAATTATTCAAAAAATAATTTTATACTGTCGCAAATTTTATGTGCGCCAGGGATTGCCTTTTCTATAGTAAATTTTTCAAAAAATAATTTTCTACTGTCACAAATTTTAATTGCGCCAGGGATTGCCTTTTCTATAGTAAATTATTCAAAAAATAATTTTCAACTGTCACAAATTTTATGTGCGCCAGGGATTGCCTTTTCTACAGTAAATTATTCAAAAACTAATTTTTTACTGTCGCAAATTTTAATTGCGCCAGGGATTGCCTTTTCTATAGTAAATTATTCAAAAAATAATTTTATACTGTCGCAAATTTTATGTGCGCCAGGGATTGCCTTTTCTATAGTAAATTATTCAAAAAATAATTTTATACTGTCGCAAATTTTAAATATCCCAGGGATTGCCTTTTCTACAGTAAATTTTTCAAAAAATAATTTTATACTGTCGCAAATTTTATGTGCGCCAGGGATTGCCTCTTCTACAGTAAATTATTCAAAAACTAATTTTATACTGTCACAAATTTTAATTGCGCCAGGGATTGCCTTTTCTATAGTAAATTATTCAAAAAATAATTTTATACTGTCGCAAATTTTATGTGCGCCAGGGATTGCCTTTTCTATAGTAAATTTTTCAAAAACTAATTTTATACTGTCGCAAATTTTATGTGCGCCAAGGATTGCCTTTTCTATAGTAAATTATTCAAAAAATAATTTTATACTGTCGCAAATTTTAAATATCCCAGGGATTGCCTTTTCTATAGTAAATTATTCAAAAAATAATTTTATACTGTCGCAAATTTTAAATATCCCAGGGATTGCCTTTTCTATAGTAAATTTTTCAAAAACTAATTTTATACTGTCGCAAATTTTATGTGCGCCAGGGATTGACTTTTCTATAGTAAATTATTCAAAAAATAATTTTATACTGTCGCAAATTTTAAATATCCCAGGGATTGCCTTTTCTATAGTAAATTTTTCAAAAACTAATTTTATACTGTCGCAAATTTTATGTGCGCCAGGGATTGACTTTTCTATAGTAAATTATTCAAAAAATAATTTTCAACTGTCGCAAATTTTATGTGCGCCAGGGATTGCCTTTTCTATAGTAAATTATTCAAAAAATAATTTTCTACTGTCGCAAATTTTAATTGCGCCAGGGATTGACTTTTCTATAGTAAATTATTCAAAAAATAATTTTATACTGTCGCAAATTTTATGTGCGCCAGGGATTGCCTTTTCTATAGTAAATTATTCAAAAACTAATTTTATACTGTCACAAATTTTAAATATCCCAGGGATTGCCTTTTCTATAGTAAATTATTCAAAAAATAATTTTTTACTGTCGCAAATTTTAAATATCCCAGGGATTGCCTTTTCTATAGTAAATTTTTCAAAAACTAATTTTATACTGTCGCAAATTTTAAATATCCCAGGGATTGCCTTTTCTATAGTAAATTTTTCAAAAACTAATTTTATACTGTCGCAAATTTTATGTGCGCCAGGGATTGACTTTTCTATAGTAAATTATTCAAAAAATAATTCTCAACTGTCACAAATTTTAAATATCCCAGGGATTGCCTTTTCTATAGTAAATTATTAAAAAAATAATTTTATACTGTCGCAAATTTTATGTGCGCCAGGGATTGCCTTTTCTATAGTAAATTATTCAAAAAATAATTTTATACTGTCGCAAATTTTAAATATCCCAGGGATTGCCTTTTCTATAGTAAATTTTTCAAAAACTAATTTTATACTGTCACAAATTTTTAATTGCGCCAGGGATTGCCTTTTCTATAGTAAATTATTCAAAAAATAATTTTATACTGTCGCAAATTTTAAATATCCCAGGGATTGCCTTTTCTATAGTAAATTATTCAAAAAATAATTTTATACTGTCGCAAATTTTATGTGCGCCAGGGATTGCCTTTTCTATAGTAAATTATTCAAAAAATAATTTTATACTGTCGCAAATTTTAAATATCCCAGGGATTGCCTTTTCTATAGTAAATTATTCAAAAAATAATTTTTTACTGTCGCAAATTTTATGTGCGCCAGGGATTGACTTTTCTATAGTAAATTATTCAAAAAATAATTTTATACTGTCGCAAATTTTAAATATCCCAGGGATTGCCTTTTCTACAGTAAATTATTCAAAAAATAATTTTATACTGTCGCAAATTTTATGTGCGCCAGGGATTGCCTTTTCTATAGTAAATTTTTCAAAAACTAATTTTATACTGTCACAAATTTTAATTACGCCAGGGATTGCCTTTTATATAGTAAATTATTCAAAAAATAATTTTATACTGTCGCAAATTTTAATTGCGCCAGGGATTGCCTTTTCTATAGTAAATTTTTCAAAAACTAATTTTATACTGTCGCAAATTTTATGTGCGCCAGGGATTGCCATTTCTACAGTAAATTATTCAAAAAATAATTTTATACTGTCGCAAATTTTAATTGCGCCAGGGATTGCCTTTTCTATAGTAAAATATTCAAAAAATAATTTTCAACTGTCACAAATTTTATGTGCGCCAGGGATTGCCTTTTCTACAGTAAATTATTCAAAAAATAATTTTATACTGTCACAAATTTTAATTACGCCAGGGATTGCCTTTTCTATAGTAAATTTTTCAAAAACTAATTTTCTACTGTCGCAAATTTTATGTGCGCCAGGGATTGCCTTTTCTATAGTAAATTATTCAAAAAATAATTTTATACTGTCGCAAATTTTATGTGCGCCAGGGATTGCCTTTTCTATAGTAAATTATTCAAAAAAATAATTTTCAACTGTCACAAATTTTATGTGCGCCAGGGATTGCCTTTTCTACAGTAAATTATTCAAAAAATAATTTTATACTGTCGCAAATTTTAATTGCGCCAGGGATTGCCTTTTCTATAGTAAATTATTCAAAAAATAATTTTCAACTGTCACAAATTTTATGTGCGCCAGGGATTGCCTTTTCTACAGTAAATTATTCAAAAAATAATTTTATACTGTCGCAAATTTTATGTGCGCCAGGGATTGCCTTTTCTACAGTAAATTATTCAAAAACTAATTTTTTACTGTCGCAAATTTTAATTGCGCCAGGGATTGCCTTTTCTATAGAAAATTATTCAAAAAATAATTTTATACTGTCGCAAATTTTATGTGCGCCAGGGATTGCCTTTTCTATAGTAAATAATTCAAAAAATAATTTTCTACTGTCGCAAATTTTAAATATCCCAGGGATTGCCTTTTCTACAGTAAATTATTCAAAAAATAATTTTATACTGTCGCAAATTTTAATTACGCCAGGGATTGCCTTTTATATAGTAAATTATTCAAAAACTAATTTTCAACTGTCACAAATTTTAATTGCGCCAGGGATTGCCTTTTCTATAGTAAATTATTCAAAAAATAATTTTATACTGTCGCAAATTTTATGTGCGCCAGGGATTGCCTTTTCTATAGTAAATTATTCAAAAAATAATTTTATACTGTCGCAAATTTTATGTGCGCCAGGGATTGCCTTTTCTATAGTAAATTATTCAAAAACTAATTTTATACTGTCGCAAATTTTTAATTTAATTAAAATTTGTGTCAGTTGAAAATTATTTTTTGAATAATTTACTATAGAAAAGGCAATCCCTGGCGCACATAAAATTTGCGACAGTATAAAATTATTTTTTGAATAATTTACTATAGAAAAGGCAATCCCTGGCGCACATAAAATTTGCGACAGTATAAAATTATTTTTTGAATAATTTACTATATAAAAGGCAATCCCTGGCGTAATTAAAATTTGCGACAGTATAAAATTATTTTTTGAATAATTTACTGTAGAAAAGGCAATCCCTGGGATATTTAAAATTTGCGACAGTAGAAAATTATTTTTTGAATAATTTACTATAGAAAAGTCAATCCCTGGCGCAATTAAAATTTGCGACAGTATAAAATTATTTTTTGAATAATTTACTGTAGAAAAGGCAATCCCTGGGATATTTAAAATTTGCGACAGTATAAAATTATTTTTTGAATAATTTACTATATAAAAGGCAATCCCTGGCGCACATAAAATTTGCGACAGTATAAAATTAGTTTTTGAAAAATTTACTATAGAAAAGGCAATCCCTGGGATATTTAAAATTTGCGACAGTATAAAATTATTTTTTGAATAATTTACTATATAAAAGGCAATCCCTGGCGTAATTAAAATTTGCGACAGTATAAAATTAGTTTTTGAATAATTTACTGTAGAAAAGGCAATCCCTGGGATATTTAAAATTTGCGACAGTAGAAAATTATTTTTTGAATAATTTACTATAGAAAAGGCAATCCCTGGCGCAATTAAAATTTGTGACAGTTGAAAATTATTTTTTGAATAATTTACTATAGAAAAGGCAATCCCTGGCGCACATAAAATTTGCGACAGTATAAAATTAGTTTTTGAATAATTTACTGTAGAAAAGGCAATCCCTGGCGCACATAAAATTTGCGACAGTATAAAATTAGTTTTTGAAAAATTTACTATAGAAAAGGCAATCCCTGGCGCAATTAAAATTTGCGACAGTAAAAAATTAGTTTTTGAATAATTTACTGTAGAAAAGGCAATCCCTGGCGCACATAAAATTTGCGACAGTATAAAATTATTTTTTGAATAATTTACTATAGAAAAGGCAATCCCTGGCGCACATAAAATTTGTGACAGTTGAAAATTATTTTTTGAATAATTTACTGTAGAAAAGGCAATCCCTGGCGCAATTAAAATTTGCGACAGTAAAAAATTAGTTTTTGAATAATTTACTGTAGAAAAGGCAATCCCTGGCGCACATAAAATTTGCGACAGCATAAAATTATTTTTTGAATAATTTACTATATAAAAGGCAATCCCTGGCGCACATAAAATTTGCGACAGTATAAAATTAGTTTTTGAATAATTTACTATAGAAAAGTCAATCCCTGGCGCACATAAAATTTGCGACAGTAGAAAATTAGTTTTTGAATAATTTACTATAGAAAAGTCAATCCCTGGCGCAATTAAAATTTGCGACAGTATAAAATTATTTTTTGAATAATTTACTGTAGAAAAGTCAATCCCTGGCGCACATAAAATTTGCGACAGTAGAAAATTAGTTTTTGAATAATTTACTATAGAAAAGTCAATCCCTGGCGCAATTAAAATTTGCGACAGTAAAAAATTATTTTTTGAATAATTTACTATATAAAAGGCAATCCCTGGCGTAATTAAAATTTGTGACAGTTGAAAATTATTTTTTGAATAATTTACTATAGAAAAGGCAATCCCTGGGATATTTAAAATTTGCGACAGTATAAAATTAGTTTTTGAATAATTTACTGTAGAAAAGGCAATCCCTGGGATATTTAAAATTTGCGACAGTATAAAATTATTTTTTGAATAATTTACTATAGAAAAGGCAATCCCTGGCGCACATAAAATTTGCGACAGTAGAAAATTAGTTTTTGAAAAATTTACTATAGAAAAGGCAATCCCTGGCGTAATTAAAATTTGTGACAGTATAAAATTATTTTTTGAATAATTTACTATAGAAAAGGCAATCCCTGGCGCACATAAAATTTGCGACAGTAGAAAATTATTTTTTGAATAATTTACTATAGAAAAGTCAATCCCTGGCGCACATAAAATTTGCGACAGTAGAAAATTAGTTTTTGAATAATTTACTATAGAAAAGGCAATCCCTGGGATATTTAAAATTTGCGACAGTATAAAATTAGTTTTTGAATAATTTACTGTAGAAAAGGCAATCCCTGGGATATTTAAAATTTGCGACAGTATAAAATTATTTTTTGAATAATTTACTATAGAAAAGGCAATCCCTGGCGCACATAAAATTTGCGACAGTATAAAATTATTTTTTGAATAATTTACTATAGAAAAGGCAATCCCTGGGATATTTAAAATTTGCGACAGTATAAAATTATTTTTTGAATAATTTACTATAGAAAAGGCAATCCCTGGGATATTTAAAATTTGCGACAGTATAAAATTAGTTTTTGAATAATTTACTGTAGAAAAGGCAATCCCTGGGATATTTAAAATTTGCGACAGTATAAAATTATTTTTTGAATAATTTACTATAGAAAAGGCAATCCCTGGCGCACATAAAATTTGCGACAGTATAAAATTATTTTTTGAATAATTTACTATAGAAAAGGCAATCCCTGGCGCACATAAAATTTGCGACAGTATAAAATTATTTTTTGAATAATTTACTATAGAAAAGGCAATCCCTGGGATATTTAAAATTTGCGACAGTATAAAATTATTTTTTGAATAATTTACTATAGAAAAGGCAATCCCTGGCGCACATAAAATTTGCGACAGTATAAAATTATTTTTTGAAAAATTTACTATAGAAAAGGCAATCCCTGGCGCAATTAAAATTTGCGACAGTATAAAATTATTTTTTGAAAAATTTACTATAGAAAAGGCAATCCCTGGGATATTTAAAATTTGCGACAGTATAAAATTATTTTTTGAATAATTTACTATAGAAAAGGCAATCCCTGGCGCAATTAAAATTTGTGACAGTATAAAATTAGTTTTTGAAAAATTTACTATAGAAAAGGCAATCCCTGGGATATTTAAAATTTGCGACAGTATAAAATTATTTTTTGAATAATTTACTATAGAAAAGGCAATCCCTGGCGCACATAAAATTTGCGACAGTATAAAATTATTTTTTGAATAATTTACTATAGAAAAGGCAATCCCTGGGATATTTAAAATTTGCGACAGTATAAAATTATTTTTTGAATAATTTACTGTAGAAAAGGCAATCCCTGGCGCACATAAAATTTGTGACAGTTGAAAATTATTTTTTGAATAATTTACTATAGAAAAGGCAATCCCTGGCGCAATTAAAATTTGCGACAGTATAAAATTATTTTTTGAATAATTTACTGTAGAAAAGGCAATCCCTGGCGCACATAAAATTTGCGACAGTATAAAATTAGTTTTTGAAAAATTTACTATAGAAAAGGCAATCCCTGGCGCAATTAAAATTTGCGACAGTATAAAATTATTTTTTGAATAATTTACTATAGAAAAGGCAATCCCTGGCGCACATAAAATTTGCGACAGTAGAAAATTAGTTTTTGAAAAATTTACTATAGAAAAGGCAATCCCTGGCGTAATTAAAATTTGTGACAGTATAAAATTATTTTTTGAATAATTTACTATAGAAAAGGCAATCCCTGGCGCACATAAAATTTGCGACAGTAGAAAATTATTTTTTGAATAATTTACTATAGAAAAGTCAATCCCTGGCGCACATAAAATTTGCGACAGTAGAAAATTATTTTTTGAATAATTTACTATAGAAAAGGCAGTCCCTGGCGCAATTAAAATTTGCGACAGTATAAAATTATTTTTTGAAAAATTTACTATAGAAAAGGCAATCCCTGGGATATTTAAAATTTGCGACAGTATAAAATTATTTTTTGAATAATTTACTATAGAAAAGGCAATCCCTGGCGCAATTGAAATTTGTGACAGTATAAAATTTAGTTTTTGAAAAATTTACTATAGAAAAGGCAATCCCTGGGATATTTAAAATTTGCGACAGTATAAAATTATTTTTTGAATAATTTACTATAGAAAAGGCAATCCCTGGCGCACATAAAATTTGCGACAGTATAAAATTATTTTTTGAATAATTTACTATAGAAAAGGCAATCCCTGGGATATTTAAAATTTGCGACAGTATAAAATTATTTTTTGAATAATTTACTATAGAAAAGGCAATCCCTGGCGCACATAAAATTTGCGACAGTATAAAATTATTTTTTGAAAAATTTACTATAGAAAAGGCAATCCCTGGGATATTTAAAATTTGCGACAGTATAAAATTATTTTTTGAATAATTTACTATAGAAAAGTCAATCCCTGGCGCACATAAAATTTGCGACAGTAGAAAATTATTTTTTGAATAATTTACTGTAGAAAAGGCAATCCCTGGCGCACATAAAATTTGTGACAGTATAAAATTAGTTTTTGAATAATTTACTGTAGAAAAGTCAATCCCTGGCGCAATTAAAATTTGTGACAGTATAAAATTATTTTTTGAATAATTTACTATAGAAAAGTCAATCCCTGGCGCAATTAAAATTTGTGACAGTATAAAATTATTTTTTGAATAATTTACTATAGAAAAGGCAATCCCTGGGATATTTAAAATTTGCGACAGTAGAAAATTATTTTTTGAATAATTTACTATAGAAAAGGCAATCCCTGGCGCAATTAAAATTTGTGACAGTATAAAATTATTTTTTGAATAATTTACTATAGAAAAGGCAATCCCTGGGATATTTAAAATTTGCGACAGTAGAAAATTATTTTTTGAATAATTTACTATAGAAAAGGCATTCCCTGGCGCACATAAAATTTGTGACAGTATAAAATTAGTTTTTGAATAATTTACTGTAGAAAAGTCAATCCCTGGCGCAATTAAAATTTGCGACAGTATAAAATTATTTTTTGAATAATTTACTATAGAAAAGTCAATCCCTGGCGCAATTAAAATTTGTGACAGTATAAAATTATTTTTTGAATAATTTACTATAGAAAAGGCAATCCCTGGGATATTTAAAATTTGCGACAGTAGAAAATTATTTTTTGAATAATTTACTATAGAAAAGGCAATCCCTGGCGCACATAAAATTTGTGACAGTTGAAAATTATTTTTTGAATAATTTACTATAGAAAAGTCAATCCCTGGGATATTTAAAATTTGCGACAGTAGAAAATTAGTTTTTGAATAATTTACTATAGAAAAGTCAATCCCTGGCGCAATTAAAATTTGCGACAGTATAAAATTATTTTTTGAATAATTTACTATAGAAAAGTCAATCCCTGGCGCACATAAAATTTGCGACAGTATAAAATTAGTTTTTGAATAATTTACTGTAGAAAAGGCAATCCCTGGCGCACATAAAATTTGCGACAGTATAAAATTAGTTTTTGAATAATTTACTATAGAAAAGGCAATCCCTGGGATATTTAAAATTTGCGACAGTATAAAATTATTTTTTGAATAATTTACTATAGAAAAGGCAATCCCTGGGATATTTAAAATTTGCGACAGTAGAAAATTATTTTTTGAATAATTTACTATAGAAAAGTCAATCCCTGGCGCAATTAAAATTTGCGACAGTAGAAAATTAGTTTTTGAATAATTTACTGTAGAAAAGGCAATCCCTGGCGCACATAAAATTTGCGACAGTAGAAAATTATTTTTTGAATAATTTACTATAGAAAAGGCAATCCCTGGGATATTTAAAATTTGTGACAGTTGAAAATTATTTTTTGAATAATTTACTATAGAAAAGGCAATCCCTGGCGCACATAAAATATGCGACAGTATAAAATTAGTTTTTGAATAATTTACTATAGAAAAGGCAATCCCTGGCGCAATTAAAATTTGCGACAGTAGAAAATTATTTTTTGAATAATTTACTATAGAAAAGTCAATCCCTGGCGCAATTAAAATTTGTGACAGTTGAAAATTATTTTTTGAATAATTTACTATAGAAAAGGCAATCCCTGGCGCAATTAAAATTTGCGACAGTATAAAATTAGTTTTTGAATAATTTACTATAGAAAAGGCAATCCCTGGCGCACATAAAATTTGCGACAGTATAAAATTATTTTTTGAATAATTTACTGTAGAAAAGGCAATCCCTGGGATATTTAAAATTTGTGACAGTATAAAATTATTTTTTGAATAATTTACTATAGAAAAGTCAATCCCTGGCGCAATTAAAATTTGCGACAGTATAAAATTATTTTTTGAATAATTTACTATAGAAAAGGCAATCCCTGGCGCACATAAAATTTGCGACAGTATAAAATTAGTTTTTGAATAATTTACTGTAGCAAAGGCAATCCCTGGCGCACATAAAATTTGCGACAGTATAAAATTAGTTTTTGAATAATTTACTATAGAAAAGGCAATCCCTGGGATATTTAAAATTTGCGACAGTAGAAAATTATTTTTTGAATAATTTACTATAGAAAAGTCAATCCCTGGGATATTTAAAATTTGCGACAGTAGAAAATTAGTTTTTGAATAATTTACTGTAGAAAAGGCAATCCCTGGCGCACATAAAATTTGCGACAGTAGAAAATTATTTTTTGAATAATTTACTGTAGAAAAGGCAATCCCTGGGATATTTAAAATTTGTGACAGTATAAAATTATTTTTTGAATAATTTACTATAGAAAAGTCAATCCCTGGCGCAATTAAAATTTGTGACAGTATAAAATTATTTTTTGAATAATTTACTATAGAAAAGGCAATCCCTGGGATATTTAAAATTTGCGACAGTAGAAAATTATTTTTTGAATAATTTACTATAGAAAAGGCAATCCCTGGCGCACATAAAATTTGTGACAGTTGAAAATTAGTTTTTGAATAATTTACTGTAGAAAAGGCAATCCCTGGCGCACATAAAATTTGTGACAGTATAAAATTAGTTTTTGAATAATTTACTGTAGAAAAGTCAATCCCTGGCGCAATTAAAATTTGTGACAGTATAAAATTATTTTTTGAATAATTTACTATAGAAAAGTCAATCCCTGGCGCAATTAAAATTTGTGACAGTATAAAATTATTTTTTGAATAATTTACTATAGAAAAGGCAATCCCTGGGATATTTAAAATTTGCGACAGTAGAAAATTATTTTTTGAATAATTTACTATAGAAAAGTCAATCCCTGGCGCAATTAAAATTTGCGACAGTAGAAAATTATTTTTTGAATAATTTACTGTAGAAAAGGCAATCCCTGGCGCACATAAAATTTGTGACAGTATAAAATTAGTTTTTGAATAATTTACTGTAGAAAAGTCAATCCCTGGCGCAATTAAAATTTGTGACAGTATAAAATTATTTTTTGAATAATTTACTATAGAAAAGTCAATCCCTGGCGCAATTAAAATTTGTGACAGTATAAAATTATTTTTTGAATAATTTACTATAGAAAAGGCAATCCCTGGGATATTTAAAATTTGCGACAGTAGAAAATTATTTTTTGAATAATTTACTATAGAAAAGGCAATCCCTGGCGCAATTAAAATTTGTGACAGTATAAAATTATTTTTTGAATAATTTACTATAGAAAAGGCAATCCCTGGGATATTTAAAATTTGCGACAGTAGAAAATTATTTTTTGAATAATTTACTATAGAAAAGGCAATCCCTGGCGCACATAAAATTTGTGACAGTTGAAAATTATTTTTTGAATAATTTACTGTAGAAAAGTCAATCCCTGGCGCACATAAAATTTGTGACAGTATAAAATTATTTTTTGAATAATTTACTATAGAAAAGTCAATCCCTGGCGCACATAAAATTTGCGACAGTATAAAATTATTTTTTGAATAATTTACTATAGAAAAGGCAATCCCTGGCGCACATAAAATTTGCGACAGTATAAAATTAGTTTTTGAATAATTTACTATAGAAAAGGCAATCCCTGGCGCAATTAAAATTTGTGACAGTTGAAAATTATTTTTTGAATAATTTACTATAGAAAAGGCAATCCCTGGCGCACATAAAATTTGCGACAGTATAAAATTATTTTTTGAATAATTTACTATAGAAAAGGCAATCCCTGGCGCACATAAAATTTGCGACAGTATAAAATTATTTTTTGAATAATTTACTATAGAAAAGGCAATCCCTGGCGCAATTAAAATTTGCGACAGTAAAAAATTAGTTTTTGAATAATTTACTATAGAAAAGGCAATCCCTGGGATATTTAAAATTTGCGACAGTAGAAAATTATTTTTTGAATAATTTACTATAGAAAAGGCAATCCCTGGGATATTTAAAATTTGCGACAGTAGAAAATTATTTTTTGAATAATTTACTATAGAAAAGGCAATCCCTGGCGCACATAAAATTTGCGACAGTATAAAATTAGTTTTTGAATAATTTACTGTAGAAAAGGCAATCCCTGGCGCACATAAAATTTGTGACAGTATAAAATTATTTTTTGAATAATTTACTATAGAAAAGGCAATCCCTGGCGCAATTAAAATTTGCGACAGTATAAAATTAGTTTTTGAATAATTTACTATAGAAAAGGCAATCCCTGGGATATTTAAAATTTGCGACAGTAGAAAATTATTTTTTGAATAATTTACTATAGAAAAGGCAATCCCTGGGATATTTAAAATTTGCGACAGTAGAAAATTATTTTTTGAATAATTTACTGTAGAAAAGGCAATCCCTGGCGCAATTAAAATTTGCGACAGTATACAATTAGTTTTTGAATAATTTACTGTAGAAAAGGCAATCCCTGGCGCACATAAAATTTGTGACAGTATAAAATTATTTTTTGAATAATTTACTATAGAAAGGCAATCCCTGGCGCAATTAAAATTTGCGACAGTATAAAATTATTTTTTGAATAATTTACTATAGAAAAGGCAATCCCTGGGATATTTAAAATTTGCGACAGTATAAAATTATTTTTTGAATAATTTACTGTAGAAAAGGCAATCCCTGGCGCACATAAAATTTGCGACAGTATAAAATTAGTTTTTGAATAATTTACTATAGAAAAGGCAATCCCTGGCGCAATTAAAATTTGCGACAGTATAAAATTAGTTTTTGAATAATTTACTATAGAAAAGGCAATCCCTGGCGCAATTAAAATTTGCGACAGTATAAAATTATTTTTTGAATAATTTACTTATTTTTTGAATAATTTACTATAGAAAAGGCAATCCCTGGGATATTTAAAATTTGCGACAGTATAAAATTATTTTTTGAATAATTTACTATAGAAAAGGCAATCCCTGGCGCACATAAAATTTGCGACAGTATAAAATTAGTTTTTGAATAATTTACTGTAGAAAAGGCAATCCCTGGGATATTTAAAATTTGCGACAGTATAAAATTATTTTTTGAATAATTTACTGTAGAAAAGGCAATCCCTGGGATATTTAAAATTTGCGACAGTATAAAATTATTTTTTGAATAATTTACTATAGAAAAGGCAATCCCTGGGATATTTAAAATTTGTGACAGTATAAAATTATTTTATGTGCGCCAGGGATTGCCTTTTCTATAGTAAATTATTCAAAAAATAATTTTCAACTGTCACAAATTTTAATTGCGCCAGGGATTGCCTTTTCTACAGTAAATTATTCAAAAAATAATTTTCAACTGTCACAAATTTTATGTGCGCCAGGGATTGCCTTTTCTATAGTAAATTATTCAAAAAATAATTTTATACTGTCGCAAATTTTATGTGCGCCAGGGATTGCCTTTTCTATAGTAAATTATTCAAAAAATAATTTTATACTGTCGCAAATTTTAATTACGCCAGGGATTGCCTTTTATATAGTAAATTATTCAAAAAATAATTTTATACTGTCGCAAATTTTATGTGCGCCAGGGATTGCCTTTTCTATAGTAAATTATTCAAAAAATAATTTTATACTGTCGCAAATTTTATGTGCGCCAGGGATTGACTTTTCTATAGTAAATTATTCAAAAAATAATTTTCAACTGTCACAAATTTTAATTGCGCCAGGGATTGCCTTTTCTATAGTAAATTATTCAAAAAATAATTTTATACTGTCGCAAATTTTATGTGCGCCAGGGATTGCCTTTTCTATAGTAAATTATTCAAAAAATAATTTTATACTGTCGCAAATTTTATGTGCGCCAGGGATTGCCTTTTCTATAGTAAATTATTCAAAAAATAATTTTCAACTGTCACAAATTTTAATTGCGCCAGGGATTGCCTTTTCTACAGTAAATTATTCAAAAAATAATTTTCAACTGTCACAAATTTTATGTGCGCCAGGGATTGCCTTTTCTATAGTAAATTATTCAAAAAATAATTTTATACTGTCGCAAATTTTATGTGCGCCAGGGATTGCCTTTTCTATAGTAAATTATTCAAAAAATAATTTTCAACTGTCACAAATTTTAACTGCGCCAGGGATTGACTTTTCTATAGTAAATTATTCAAAAAATAATTTTCAACTGTCACAAATTTTAATTGCTCCAGGGATTGCCTTTTCTATAGTAAATTATTCAAAAAATAATTTTCTACTGTCGCAAATTTTATGTGCGCCAGGGATTGCCTTTTCTATAGTAAATTATTCAAAAACTAATTTTATACTGTCGCAAATTTTAATTACGCCAGGGATTGCCTTTTATATAGTAAATTATTCAAAAAATAATTTTATACTGTCGCAAATTTTAAATATCCCAGGGATTGCCTTTTCTATAGTAAATTTTTCAAAAAATAATTTTATACTGTCGCAAATTTTATGTGCGCCAGGGATTGCCTTTTATATAGTAAATTATTCAAAAAATAATTTTATACTGTCGCAAATTTTAATTGCGCCAGGGATTGACTTTTCTATAGTAAATTTTTCAAAAAATAATTTTCAACTGTCACAAATTTTATGTGCGCCAGGGATTGCCTTTTCTATAGTAAATTATTCAAAAAATAATTTTCAACTGTCACAAATTTTAATTGCGCCAGGGATTGCCTTTTCTACAGTAAATTATTCAAAAAATAATTTTCAACTGTCACAAATTTTATGTGCGCCAGGGATTGCCTTTTCTATAGTAAATTATTCAAAAAATAATTTTATACTGTCGCAAATTTTATGTGCGCCAGGGATTGCCTTTTCTATAGTAAATTATTCAAAAAATAATTTTATACTGTCGCAAATTTTAATTACGCCAGGGATTGCCTTTTAAATAGTAAATTATTCAAAAAATAATTTTATACTGTCGCAAATTTTATGTGCGCCAGGGATTGCCTTTTCTATAGTAAATTATTCAAAAAATAATTTTATACTGTCGCAAATTTTATGTGCGCCAGGGATTGCCTTTTCTATAGTAAATTATTCAAAAAATAATTTTATACTGTCGCAAATTTTAAATATCCCAGGGATTGCCTTTTCTATAGTAAATTATTCAAAAAATAATTTTATACTGTCGCAAATTTTAAATATCCCAGGGATTGCCTTTTCTATAGTAAATTTTTCAAAAACTAATTTTATACTGTCGCAAATTTTATGTGCGCCAGGGATTGACTTTTCTATAGTAAATTATTCAAAAAATAATTTTATACTGTCGCAAATTTTAAATATCCCAGGGATTGCCTTTTCTATAGTAAATTTTTCAAAAACTAATTTTATACTGTCGCAAATTTTATGTACGCCAGGGATTGACTTTTCTATAGTAAATTATTCAAAAAATAATTTTATACTGTCGCAAATTTTATGTGCGCCAGGGATTGCCTTTTCTATAGTAAATTATTCAAAAACTAATTTTATACTGTCACAAATTTTAAATATCCCAGGGATTGCCTTTTCTATAGTAAATTATTCAAAAAATAATTTTATACTGTCGCAAATTTTAATTACGCCAGGGATTGCCTTTTCTATAGTAAATTATTCAAAAAATAATTTTCAACTGTCACAAATTTTAATTGCGCCAGGGATTGCCTTTTCTACAGTAAATTATTCAAAAACTAATTTTATACAGTCACAAATTTTATGTGCGCCAGGGATTGCCTTTTCTATAGTAAATTATTCAAAAAATAATTTTCTACTGTCGCAAATTTTAATTGCGCCAGGGATTGCCTTTTCTACAGTAAATTATTCAAAAACTAATTTTATACAGTCACAAATTTTATGTGCGCCAGGGATTGCCTTTTCTATAGTAAATTATTCAAAAAATAATTTTCTACTGTCGCAAATTTTAATTGCGCCAGGGATTGCCTTTTCTACAGTAAATTATTCAAAAACTAATTTTATACTGTCACAAATTTTATGTGCGCCAGGGATTACCTTTTCTATAGTAAATTATTCAAAAAATAATTTTCTACTGTCGCAAATTTTAATTGCGCCAGGGATTGACTTTTCTATAGTAAATTATTCAAAAAATAATTTTATACTGTCGCAAATTTTATGTGCGCCAGGGATTGCCTTTTCTATAGTAAATTATTCAAAAACTAATTTTATACTGTCACAAATTTTAAATATCCCAGGGATTGCCTTTTCTATAGTAAATTATTCAAAAAATAATTTTATACTGTCGCAAATTTTAATTACGCCAGGGATTGCCTTTTCTATAGTAAATTATTCAAAAAATAATTTTCTACTGTCGCAAATTTTAATTGCGCCAGGGATTGACTTTTCTATAGTAAATTATTCAAAAAATAATTTTATACTGTCACAAATTTTAATTGCGCCAGGGATTGACTTTTCTATAGTAAATTATTCAAAAAATAATTTTATACTGTCGCAAATTTTAATTGCGCCAGGGATTGACTTTTCTATAGTAAATTATTCAAAAAATAATTTTCTACTGTCGCAAATTTTAATTGCGCCAGGGATTGACTTTTCTACAGTAAATTATTCAAAAACTAATTTTATACTGTCACAAATTTTATGTGCGCCAGGGATTGCCTTTTCTATAGTAAATTATTCAAAAAATAATTTTCTACTGTCGCAAATTTTAATTGCGCCAGGGATTGACTTTTCTATAGTAAATTATTCAAAAAATAATTTTCTACTGTCGCAAATTTTAATTGCGCCAGGGATTGACTTTTCTATAGTAAATTATTCAAAAAATAATTTTATACTGTCGCAAATTTTAATTGCGCCAGGGATTGCCTTTTCTATAGTAAATTATTCAAAAAATAATTTTTTACTGTCGCAAATTTTAAATATCCCAGGGATTGCCTTTTCTATAGTAAATTATTCAAAAATTAATTTTATACTGTCGCAAATTTTATGTGCGCCAGGGATTGCCTTTTCTATAGTAAATTATTCAAAAAATAATTTTCAACTGTCACAAATTTTAATTGCGCCAGGGATTGCCTTTTCTATAGTAAATTATTCAAAAAATAATTTTATACTGTCGCAAATTTTAATTGCGCCAGGGATTGC
Source organism: Dioctria linearis (assembly GCA_963930735.1). Lineage (NCBI taxonomy): Eukaryota > Metazoa > Arthropoda > Insecta > Diptera > Asilidae > Dioctria > Dioctria linearis. Next base: position 21,190 of record CAWVNZ010001868.1, on the reverse strand, counting down.
CTTTTCTATAGTAAATTATTCAAAAAATAATTTTATACTGTCGCAAATTTTAAATATCCCAGGGATTGCCTTTTCTATAGTAAATTATTCAAAAAATAATTTTATACTGTCGCAAATTTTATGTGCGCCAGGGATTGCCTTTTCTATAGTAAATTATTCAAAAAATAATTTTCTACTGTCGCAAATTTTAATTGCGCCAGGGATTGCCTTTTCTACAGTAAATTATTCAAAAAATAATTTTATACTGTCGCAAATTTTATGTGCGCCAGGGATTGCCTTTTCTATAGTAAATTATTCAAAAAATAATTTTATACTGTCGCAAATTTTATGTGCGCCAGGGATTGACTTTTCTATAGTAAATTATTCAAAAAATAATTTTATACTGTCGCAAATTTTATGTGCGCCAGGGATTGCCTTTTCTATAGTAAATTTTTCAAAAACTAATTTTATACTGTCGCAAATTTTATGTGCGCCAGGGATTGCCTTTTCTATAGTAAATTATTCAAAAAATAATTTTATACTGTCGCAAATTTTAATTGCGCCAGGGATTGCCTTTTCTACAGTAAATTATTCAAAAACTAATTTTATACTGTCGCAAATTTTATGTGCGCCAGTGATTGCCTTTTCTATAGTAAATTATTCAAAAAATAATTTTCAACTCTCACAAATTTTAATTGCGCCAGGGATTGCCTTTTCTACAGTAAATTATTCAAAAAATAATTTTCAACTGTCACAAATTTTATGTGCGCCAGGGATTGACTTTTCTATAGTAAATTATTCAAAAAATAATTTTATACTGTCGCAAATTTTATGTGCGCCAGGGATTGCCTTTTCTATAGTAAATTATTCAAAAAATAATTTTCAACTGTCGCAAATTTTATGTGCGCCAGGGATTGCCTTTTCTACAGTAAATTATTCAAAAACTAATTTTTTACTGTCGCAAATTTTAATTGCGCCAGGGATTGCCTTTTCTATAGTAAATTTTTCAAAAACTAATTTTATACTGTCGCAAATTTTATGTGCGCCAGGGATTGCCTTTTCTACAGTAAATTATTCAAAAAATAATTTTCAACTGTCACAAATTTTAATTGCGCCAGGGATTGCCTTTTCTACAGTAAATTATTCAAAAAATAATTTTCTACTGTCGCAAATTTTAATTGCGCCAGGGATTGCCTTTTCTATAGTAAATTATTCAAAAAATAATTTTCAACTGTCGCAAATTTTATGTGCGCCAGGGATTGCCTTTTCTACAGTAAATTATTCAAAAAATAATTTTATACTGTCGCAAATTTTAATTGCGCCAGGGATTGACTTTTCTACAGTAAATTATTCAAAAAATAATTTTCAACTGTCACAAATTTTAATTGCGCCAGGGATTGCCTTTTCTACAGTAAATTATTCAAAAAATAATTTTATACTGTCACAAATTTTAATTGCGCCAGGGATTGACTTTTCTATAGTAAATTATTCAAAAAATAATTTTATACTGTCGCAAATTTTATGTGCGCCAGGGATTGCCTTTTATATAGTAAATATTTCAAAAAATAATTTTATACTGTCGCAAATTTTAATTACGCCAGGGATTGCCTTTTATATAGTAAATTATTCAAAAAATAATTTTCTACTTTCGCAAATTTTATGTGCGCCAGGGATTGACTTTTCTATAGTAAATTTTTCAAAAACTAATTTTATACTGTCGCAAATTTTATGTGCGCCAGGGATTGCCTTTTATATAGTAAATTATTCAAAAAATAATTTTATACTGTCGCAAATTTTAAATATCCCAGGGATTGCCTTTTCTACAGTAAATTATTCAAAAAATAATTTTATACTGTCGCAAATTTTAATTGCGCCAGGGATTGACTTTTCTATAGTAAATTATTCAAAAAATAATTTTCTACTGTCGCAAATTTTAATTGCGCCAGGGATTGACTTTTCTATAGTAAATTATTCAAAAAATAATTTTCAACTGTCACAAATTTTATGTGCGCCAGGGATTGCCTTTTCTACAGTAAATTATTCAAAAACTAATTTTATACTGTCACAAATTTTATGTGCGCCAGGGATTGCCTTTTCTATAGTAAATTTTTCAAAAAATAATTTTATACTGTCGCAAATTTTATGTGCGCCAGGGATTGCCTTTTATATAGTAAATTATTCAAAAAATAATTTTATACTGTCGCAAATTTTAATTGCGCCAGGGATTGACTTTTCTATAGTAAATTATTCAAAAAATAATTTTCTACTGTCGCAAATTTTAAATATCCCAGGGATTGCCTTTTCTACAGTAAATTATTCAAAAAATAATTTTTTAATGTCGCAAATTTTATGTGCGCCAGGGATTGCCTTTGCTATAGTAAATTATTCAAAAAATAATTTTTTACTGTCGCAAATTTTATGTGCGCCAGGGATTGACTTTTCTATAGTAAATTATTCAAAAAATAATTTTATACTGTCGCAAATTTTATGTGCGCCAGGGATTGCCTTTTCTATAGTAAATTATTCAAAAAATAATTTTTTACTGTCGCAAATTTTATGTGCGCCAGGGATTGCCTTTTCTATAGTAAATTATTCAAAAAATAATTTTCAACTGTCACAAATTTTATGTGCGCCAGGGATTGCCTTTTCTATAGTAAATTATTCAAAAACTAATTTTATACTGTCGCAAATTTTAATTGCGCCAGGGATTGCCTTTTCTATAGTAAATTATTCAAAAAATAATTTTCAACTGTCACAAATTTTATGTGCGCCAGGGATTGCCTTTTCTATAGTAAATTATTCAAAAAATAATTTTCAACTGTCACAAATTTTATGTGCGCCAGGGATTGCCTTTTCTATAGTAAATTATTCAAAAAATAATTTTATACTGTCGCAAATTTTATGTGCGCCAGGGATTGCCTTTTCTATAGTAAATTATTCAAAAACTAATTTTATACTGTCGCAAATTTTAATTGCGCCAGGGATTGACTTTTCTATAGTAAATTATTCAAAAAATAATTTTCTACTGTCGCAAATTTTAATTGCGCCAGGGATTGCCTTTTCTATAGTAAATTATTCAAAAAATAATTTTATACTGTCGCAAATTTTATGTGCGCCAGGGATTGCCTTTTCTATAGTAAATTATTCAAAAACTAATTTTATACTGTCGCAAATTTTAATTGCGCCAGGGATTGACTTTTCTATAGTAAATTATTCAAAAAATAATTTTCTACTGTCGCAAATTTTAATTGCGCCAGGGATTGCCTTTTCTATAGTAAATTATTCAAAAAATAATTTTCTACTGTCGCAAATTTTAAATATCCCAGGGATTGCCTTTTCTATAGTAAATTATTCAAAAAATAATTTTCTACTGTCGCAAATTTTAATTGCGCCAGGGATTGCCTTTTATATAGTAAATTATTCAAAAAATAATTTTATACTGTCGCAAATTTTAAATATCCCAGGGATTGCCTTTTGTACAGTAAATTATTCAAAAAATAATTTTATACTGTCGCAAATTTTAATTGCGCCAGGGATTGCCTTTTATATAGTAAATTATTCAAAAAATAATTTTCTACTGTCACAAATTTTAATTGCGCCAGGGATTGCTTTTTCTATAGTAAATTATTCAAAAAATAATTTTCTACTGTCGCAAATTTTAAATATCCCAGGGATTGCCTTTTCTACAGTAAATTATTCAAAAAATAATTTTTTACTGTCGCAAATTTTATGTGCGCCAGGGATTGCCTTTTCTATAGTAAATTATTCAAAAAATAATTTTATACTGTCGCAAATTTTATGTGCGCCAGGGATTGCCTTTTCTATAGTAAATTATTCAAAAACTAATTTTCAACTGTCACAAATTTTAAATATCCCAGGGATTGCCTTTTCTATAGTAAATTATTCAAAAAATAATTTTCTACTGTCACAAATTTTAATTGCGCCAGGGATTGCCTTTTATATAGTAAATTTTTCAAAAACTAATTTTATACTGTCGCAAATTTTATGTGCGCCAGGGATTGCCTTTTCTATAGTAAATTATTCAAAAAATAATTTTCAACTGTCACAAATTTTATGTGCGCCAGGGATTGCCTTTTCTATAGTAAATTATTCAAAAAATAATTTTATACTGTCGCAAATTTTATGTGCGCCAGGGATTGCCTTTTCTATAGTAAATTATTCAAAAAATAATTTTCTACTGTCGCAAATTTTAATTACGCCAGGGATTGCCTTTTCTATAGTAAATTATTCAAAAAATAATTTTATACTGTCGCAAATTTTATGTGCGCCAGGGATTGCCTTTTCTATAGTAAATTATTCAAAAAATAATTTTCTACTGTCGCAAATTTTAAATATCCCAGGGATTGCCTTTTCTACAGTAAATTATTCAAAAAATAATTTTATACTGTCACAAATTTTAATTGCGCCAGGGATTGCCTTTTCTATAGTAAATTATTCAAAAAATAATTTTCTACTGTCGCAAATTTTAATTACGCCAGGGATTGCCTTTTCTATAGTAAATTATTCAAAAAATAATTTTATACTGTCGCAAATTTTATGTGCGCCAGGGATTGCCTTTTCTATAGTAAATTGTTCAAAAAATAATTTTCTACTGTCGCAAATTTTAATTACGCCAGGGATTGCCTTTTCTATAGTAAATTATTCAAAAAATAATTTTATACTGTCGCAAATTTTATGTGCGCCAGGGATTGCCTTTTCTATAGTAAATTTTTCAAAAACTAATTTTCTACTGTCACAAATTTAATTGCGCCAGGGATTGCCTTTTCTATAGTAAATTATTCAAAAAATAATTTTCTACTGTCGCAAATTTTAAATATCCCAGGGATTGCCTTTTCTACAGTAAATTATTCAAAAAATAATTTTTTACTGTCGCAAATTTTATGTGCGCCAGGGATTGCCTTTTCTATAGTAAATTATTCAAAAAATAATTTTATACTGTCGCAAATTTTATGTGCGCCAGGGATTGCCTTTTCTATAGTAAATTATTCAAAAACTAATTTTCAACTGTCACAAATTTTAAATATCCCAGGGATTGCCTTTTCTACAGTAAATTATTCAAAAAATAATTTTCTACTGTCGCAAATTTTAATTGCGCCAGGGATTGCCTTTTCTATAGTAAATTATTCAAAAAATTATTTTTTACTGTCACAAATTTTAATTGCGCCAGGGATTGCCTTTTCTATAGTAAATTATTCAAAAAATAATTTTCTACTGTCGCAAATTTTAAATATCCCAGGGATTGCCTTTTCTACAGTAAATTATTCAAAAAATAATTTTTTACTGTCGCAAATTTTAAATATCCCAGGGATTGCCTTTTCTACAGTAAATTATTCAAAAAATAATTTTTTACTGTCGCAAGTTTTATGTGCGCCAGGGATTGCCTTTTCTATAGTAAATTATTCAAAAAATAATTTTATACTGTCGCAAATTTTATGTGCGCCAGGGATTGCCTTTTCTATAGTAAATTATTCAAAAACTAATTTTCAACTGTCACAAATTTTAAATATCCCAGGGATTGCCTTTTCTACAGTAAATTATTCAAAAAATAATTTTCTACTGTCGCAAATTTTAATTGCGCCAGGGATTGCCTTTTCTACAGTAAATTATTCAAAAAATAATTTTCTACTGTCGCAAATTTTAATTGCGCCAGGGATTGCCTTTTATATAGTAAATTTTTCAAAAACTAATTTTCTACTGTCGCAAATTTTATGTGCGCCAGGGATTGCCTTTTCTATAGTAAATTATTCAAAAACTAATTTTATACTGTCGCAAATTTTAATTGCGCCAGGGATTGCCTTTTCTACAGTAAATTATTCAAAAAATAATTTTCAACTGTCACAAATTTTATGTGCGCCAGGGATTGACTTTTCTATAGTAAATTATTCAAAAAATAATTTTATACTGTCGCAAATTTTAAATATCCCAGGGATTGCCTTTTCTACAGTAAATTATTCAAAAAATAATTTTTTACTGTCACAAATTTTAATTGCGCCAGGGATTGCCTTTTCTATAGTAAATTATTCAAAAAATAATTTTCTACTGTCGCAAATTTTAAATATCCCAGGGATTGCCTTTTCTACAGTAAATTATTCAAAAAATAATTTTCAACTGTCGCAAATTTTATGTGCGCCAGGGATTGCCTTTTCTATAGTAAATTATTCAAAAAATAATTTTCAACTGTCACAAATTTTATGTGCGCCAGGGATTGCCTTTTCTATAGTAAATTATTCAAAAACTAATTTTATACTGTCGCAAATTTTAATTGCGCCAGGGATTGCCTTTTCTATAGTAAATTATTCAAAAAATAATTTTCAACTGTCACAAATTTTATGTGCGCCAGGGATTGCCTTTTCTATAGTAAATTATTCAAAAAATAATTTTTTACTGTCGCAAATTTTAATTGCGCCAGGGATTGCCTTTTCTATAGTAAATTATTCAAAAAATAATTTTATACTGTCGCAAATTTTATGTGCGCCAGGGATTGCCTTTTCTATAGTAAATTATTCAAAAAATAATTTTCTACTGTCGCAAATTTTAAATATCCCAGGGATTGCCTTTTCTATAGTAAATTATTCAAAAAATAATTTTTTACTGTCGCAAATTTTAATTGCGCCAGGGATTGCCTTTTCTATAGTAAATTATTCAAAAAATAATTTTTTTACTGTCGCAAATTTTATGTGCGCCAGGGATTGACTTTTCTATAGTAAATTATTCAAAAAATAATTTTCTACTGTCGCAAATTTTAATTGCGCCAGGGATTGCCTTTTCTATAGTAAATTATTCAAAAAATAATTTTCTACTGTCGCAAATTTTAATTACGCCAGGGATTGCCTTTTCTATAGTAAATTATTCAAAAAATAATTTTCTACTGTCGCAAATTTTAATTACGCCAGGGATTGCCTTTTCTATAGTAAATTTTTCAAAAAATAATTTTTTACTGTCGCAAATTTTAATTGCGCCAGGGATTGCCTTTTCTATAGTAAATTATTCAAAAACTAATTTTATACTGTCGCAAATTTTATGTGCGCCAGGGATTGCCTTTTCTATAGTAAATTATTCAAAAAATAATTTTATACTGTCACAAATTTTATGTGCGCCAGGGATTGCCTTTTATATAGTAAATTTTTCAAAAAATAATTTTTTACTGTCGCAAATTTTAATTGCGCCAGGGATTGCCTTTTCTATAGTAAATTATTCAAAAAATAATTTTATACTGTCGCAAATTTTATGTGCGCCAGGGATTGCCTTTTCTATAGTAAATTATTCAAAAAATAATTTTCTACTGTCGCAAATTTTAAATATCCCAGGGATTGCCTTTTCTACAGTAAATTATTCAAAAAATAATTTTTTACTGTCGCAAATTTTATGTGCGCCAGGGGATTGCCTTTTCTATAGTAAATTATTCAAAAAATAATTTTTTACTGTCGCAAATTTTATGTGCGCCAGGGATTGACTTTTCTATAGTAAATTATTCAAAAAATAATTTTATACTGTCGCAAATTTTATGTGCGCCAGGGATTGCCTTTTCTATAGTAAATTATTCAAAAAATAATTTTCAACTGTCACAAATTTTATGTGCGCCAGGGATTGCCTTTTCTATAGTAAATTATTCAAAAAATAATTTTATACTGTCGCAAATTTTATGTGCGCCAGGGATTGCCTTTTCTATAGTAAATTATTCAAAAAATAATTTTCAACTGTCACAAATTTTATGTGCGCCAGGGATTGCCTTTTCTATAGTAAATTATTCAAAAAATAATTTTCAACTGTCACAAATTTTAATTGCGCCAGGGATTGCCTTTTCTATAGTAAATTTTTCAAAAAATAATTTTATACTGTCGCAAATTTTATGTGCGCCAGGGATTGCCTTTTCTATAGTAAATTATTCAAAAACTAATTTTATACTGTCGCAAATTTTAATTACGCCAGGGATTGCCTTTTCTATAGTAAATTATTCAAAAAATAATTTTCAACTGTCACAAATTTTATGTGCGCCAGGGATTGGCTTTTCTATAGTAAATTATTCAAAAACTAATTTTATACTGTCGCAAATTTTAATTGCGCCAGGGATTGCCTTTTCTATAGTAAATTTTTCAAAAAATAATTTTATACTGTCGCAAATTTTATGTGCGCCAGGGATTGCCTTTTCTATAGTAAATTATTCAAAAACTAATTTTATACTGTCGCAAATTTTAATTACGCCAGGGATTGCCTTTTCTATAGTAAATTATTCAAAAAATAATTTTCTACTGTCGCAAATTTTAATTGCGCCAGGGATTGACTTTTCTATAGTAAATTATTCAAAAAATAATTTTCTACTGTCGCAAATTTTAATTGCGCCAGGGATTGACTTTTCTATTGTAAATTATTCAAAAAATAATTTTATACTGTCACAAATTTTAATTGCGCCAGGGATTGACTTTTCTATAGTAAATTATTCAAAAAATAATTTTATACTGTCGCAAATTTTAATTGCGCCAGGGATTGACTTTTCTACAGTAAATTATTCAAAAACTAATTTTATACTGTCGCAAATTTTATGTGCGCCAGGGATTGCCTTTTATATAGTAAATTATTCAAAAAATAATTTTATACTGTCGCAAATTTTAAATATCCCAGCGATTGCCTTTTCTACAGTAAATTATTCAAAAAATAATTTTATACTGTCGCAAATTTTAATTGCGCCAGGGATTGACTTTTCTATAGTAAATTATTCAAAAAATAATTTTCTACTGTCGCAAATTTTAATTGCGCCAGGGATTGACTTTTCTACAGTAAATTATTCAAAAAATAATTTTCAACTGTCACAAATTTTATGTGCGCCAGGGATTGCCTTTTCTACAGTAAATTATTCAAAAACTAATTTTATACTGTCACAAATTTTATGTGCGCCAGGGATTGCCTTTTCTATAGTAAATTATTCAAAAAATAATTTTCTACTGTCGCAAATTTTAATTGCGCCAGGGATTGCCTTTTCTACAGTAAATTATTCAAAAAATAATTTTATACTGTCACAAATTTTAATTGCGCCAGGGATTGACTTTTCTATAGTAAATTATTCAAAAAATAATTTTATACTGTCGCAAATTTTATGTGCGCCAGGGATTGCCTTTTCTATAGTAAATTATTCAAAAAATAATTTTCAACTGTCACAAATTTTAATTGCGCCAGGGATTGCCTTTTCTACAGTAAATTATTCAAAAAATAATTTTATACTGTCGCAAATTTTAATTGCGCCAGGGATTGCCTTTTCTACAGTAAATTATTCAAAAAATAATTTTATACTGTCACAAATTTTAATTGCGCCAGGGATTGACTTTTCTATAGTAAATTATTCAAAAAATAATTTTATACTGTCGCAAATTTTAATTGCGCCAGGGATTGCCTTTTCTACAGTAAATTATTCAAAAAATAATTTTATACTGTCACAAATTTTAATTGCGCCAGGGATTGACTTTTCTATAGTAAATTATTCAAAAAATAATTTTCAACTGTCACAAATTTTATGTGCGCCAGGGATTGCCTTTTCTACAGTAAATTATTCAAAAACTAATTTTATACTGTCACAAATTTTATGTGCGCCAGGGATTGCCTTTTCTATAGTAAATTATTCAAAAAATAATTTTCTACTGTCGCAAATTTTAATTGCGCCAGGGATTGCCTTTTCTACAGTAAATTATTCAAAAAATAATTTTATACTGTCACAAATTTTAATTGCGCCAGGGATTGACTTTTCTATAGTAAATTATTCAAAAAATAATTTTATACTGTCGCAAATTTTATGTGCGCCAGGGATTGCCTTTTCTATAGTAAATTATTCAAAAAATAATTTTCAACTGTCACAAATTTTAATTGCGCCAGGGATTGCCTTTTCTACAGTAAATTATTCAAAAAATAATTTTATACTGTCGCAAATTTTAAATATCCCAGGGATTGCCTTTTCTACAGTAAATTATTCAAAAAATAATTTTCTACTGTCGCAAATTTTAATTGCGCCAGGGATTGCCTTTTCTACAGTAAATTATTCAAAAAATAATTTTATACTGTCACAAATTTTAATTGCGCCAGGGATTGACTTTTCTATAGTAAATTATTCAAAAAATAATTTTATACTGTCGCAAATTTTATGTGCGCCAGGGATTGCCTTTTCTATAGTAAATTATTCAAAAAATAATTTTCAACTGTCACAAATTTTAATTGCGCCAGGGATTGCCTTTTCTACAGTAAATTATTCAAAAAATAATTTTATACTGTCGCAAATTTTAATTGCGCCAGGGATTGCCTTTTCTACAGTAAATTATTCAAAAAATAATTTTATACTGTCACAAATTTTAATTGCGCCAGGGATTGACTTTTCTATAGTAAATTATTCAAAAAATAATTTTATACTGTCGCAAATTTTAATTGCGCCAGGGATTGCCTTTTCTACAGTAAATTATTCAAAAAATAATTTTATACTGTCACAAATTTTAATTGCGCCAGGGATTGACTTTTCTATAGTAAATTATTCAAAAAATAATTTTCAACTGTCACAAATTTTATGTGCGCCAGGGATTGCCTTTTCTACAGTAAATTATTCAAAAACTAATTTTATACTGTCACAAATTTTATGTGCGCCAGGGATTGCCTTTTCTATAGTAAATTATTCAAAAAATAATTTTCTACTGTCGCAAATTTTAATTGCGCCAGGGATTGCCTTTTCTACAGTAAATTATTCAAAAAATAATTTTATACTGTCACAAATTTTAATTGCGCCAGGGATTGACTTTTCTATAGTAAATTATTCAAAAAATAATTTTATACTGTCGCAAATTTTATGTGCGCCAGGGATTGCCTTTTCTATAGTAAATTATTCAAAAAATAATTTTCAACTGTCACAAATTTTAATTGCGCCAGGGATTGCCTTTTCTACAGTAAATTATTCAAAAAATAATTTTATACTGTCGCAAATTTTAAATATCCCAGGGATTGCCTTTTCTACAGTAAATTATTCAAAAAATAATTTTATACTGTCGCAAATTTTAATTGCGCCAGGGATTGACTTTTCTATAGTAAATTATTCAAAAAATAATTTTCTACTGTCGCAAATTTTAATTGCGCCAGGGATTGACTTTTCTATAGTAAATTATTCAAAAAATAATTTTCTACTGTCACAAATTTTATGTGCGCCAGGGATTGCCTTTTCTATAGTAAATTATTCAAAAAATAATTTTATACTGTCGCAAATTTTAAATATCCCAGGGATTGCCTTTTCTACAGTAAATTATTCAAAAAATAATTTTATACTGTCGCAAATTTTAAATATCCCAGGGATTGCCTTTTCTACAGTAAATTATTCAAAAAATAATTTTATACTGTCGCAAATTTTAATTGCGCCAGGGATTGACTTTTCTATAGTAAATTATTCAAAAAATAATTTTCTACTGTCGCAAATTTTAAATATCCCAGGGATTGCCTTTTCTATAGTAAATTTTTCAAAAACTAATTTTATACTGTCACAAATTTTATGTGCGCCAGGGATTGCCTTTTCTACAGTAAATTATTCAAAAACTAATTTTATACTGTCACAAATTTTATGTGCGCCAGGGATTGCCTTTTCTACAGTAAATTATTCAAAAAATAATTTTATACTGTCGCAAATTTTAATTGCGCCAGGGATTGACTTTTCTATAGTAAATTATTCAAAAAATAATTTTCTACAGTCGCAAATTTTAATTGCGCCAGGGATTGACTTTTCTACAGTAAATTATTCAAAAAATAATTTTCAACTGTCACAAATTTTATGTGCGCCAGGGATTGCCTTTTCTACAGTAAATTATTCAAAAACTAATTTTATTCTGTCACAAATTTTATGTGCGCCAGGGATTGCCTTTTCTATAGTAAATTATTCAAAAAATAATTTTATACTGTCGCAAATTTTAATTGCGCCAGGGATTGACTTTTCTATAGTAAATTATTCAAAAAATAATTTTCTACTGTCGCAAATTTTAAATATCCCAGGGATTGCCTTTTCTATAGTAAATTTTTCAAAAACTAATTTTATACTGTCGCAAATTTTATGTGCGCCAGGGATTGCCTTTTATATAGTAAATTATTCAAAAAATAATTTTATACTGTCGCAAATTTTAAATATCCCAGGGATTGCCTTTTCTACAGTAAATTATTCAAAAAATAATTTTATACTGTCGCAAATTTTAATTGCGCCAGGGATTGACTTTTCTATAGTAAATTATTCAAAAAATAATTTTCTACTGTCGCAAATTTTAATTGCGCCAGGGATTGACTTTTCTACAGTAAATTATTCAAAAAATAATTTTCAACTGTCACAAATTTTATGTGCGCCAGGGATTGCCTTTTCTACAGTAAATTATTCAAAAACTAATTTTATACTGTCACAAATTTTATGTGCGCCAGGGATTGCCTTTTCTATAGTAAATTATTCAAAAAATAAGTTTATACTGTCGCAAATTTTAAATATCCCAGGGATTGCCTTTTCTACAGTAAATTATTCAAAAAATAATTTTATACTGTCGCAAATTTTAATTGCGCCAGGGATTGACTTTTCTATAGTAAATTATTCAAAAAATAATTTTCTACTGTCGCAAATTTTAAATATCCCAGGGATTGCCTTTTCTATAGTAAATTTTTCAAAAACTAATTTTATACTGTCACAAATTTTATGTGCGCCAGGGATTGCCTTTTCTATAGTAAATTTTTCAAAAACTAATTTTATACTGTCGCAAATTTTATGTGCGCCAGGGATTGCCTTTTATATAGTAAATTATTCAAAAAATAATTTTATACTGTCGCAAATTTTAAATATCCCAGGGATTGCCTTTTCTACAGTAAATTATTCAAAAAATAATTTTATACTGTCGCAAATTTTAATTGCGCCAGGGATTGACTTTTCTATAGTAAATTATTCAAAAAATAATTTTCTACTGTCGCAAATTTTAATTGCGCCAGGGATTGACTTTTCTACAGTAAATTATTCAAAAACTAATTTTATACTGTCACAAATTTTATGTGCGCCAGGGATTGCCTTTTCTATAGTAAATTATTCAAAAAATAATTTTATACTGTCGCAAATTTTAAATATCCCCGGGATTGCCTTTTCTACAGTAAATTATTCAAAAACTAATTTTATACTGTCGCAAATTTTAATTGCGCCAGGGATTGACTTTTCTATAGTAAATTATTCAAAAAATAATTTTATACTGTCGCAAATTTTATGTGCGCCAGGGATTGCCTTTTCTATAGTATAGTAAATTATTCAAAAAATAATTTTATACTGTCGCAAATTTTAAATATCCCAGGGATTGCCTTTTCTACAGTAAATTATTCAAAAAATAATTTTATACTGTCGCAAATTTTAATTGCGCCAGGGAATGACTTTTCTATAGTAAATTATTCAAAAAATAATTTTCTACTGTCGCAAATTTTAATTGCGCCAGGGATTGACTTTTCTACAGTAAATTATTCAAAAAATAATTTTCAACTGTCACAAATTTTATGTGCGCCAGGGATTGCCTTTTCTACAGTAAATTATTCAAAAACTAATTTTATACTGTCACAAATTTTATGTGCGCCAGGGATTGACTTTTCTACAGTAAATTATTCAAAAAATAATTTTCAACTGTCACAAATTTTATGTGCGCCAGGGATTGCCTTTTCTACAGTAAATTATTCAAAAACTAATTTTATACTGTCACAAATTTTATGTGCGCCAGGGATTGCCTTTTCTATAGTAAATTATTCAAAAAATAATTTTCTACTGTCGCAAATTTTAATTGCGCCAGGGATTGACTTTTCTATAGTAAATTATTCAAAAAATTATTTTCTACTGTCGCAAATTTTATGTGCGCCAGGGATTGCCTTTTCTATAGTAAATTATTCAAAAACTAATTTTCAACTGTCACAAATTTTAATTGCGCCAGGGATTGCCTTTTCTATAGTAAATTATTCAAAAAATAATTTTATACTGTCACAAATTTTAATTGCGCCAGGGATTGCCTTTCTATAGTAAATTATTCAAAAAATAATTTTCAACTGTCACAAATTTTATGTGCGCCAGGGATTGCCTTTTCTATAGTAAATTATTCAAAAACTAATTTTCAACTGTCACAAATTTTAATTGCGCCAGGGATTGCCTTTTCTATAGTAAATTATTCAAAAAATAATTTTCAACTGTCACAAATTTTAATTGCGCCAGGGATTGCCTTTTCTATAGTAAATTATTCAAAAAATAATTTTATACTGTCACAAATTTTAATTGCGCCAGGGATTGACTTTTCTATAGTAAATTTTTCAAAAACTAATTTTCTACTGTCACAAATTTTAATTGCGCCAGGGATTGCCTTTTCTATAGTAAATTATTCAAAAACTAATTTTATACTGTCACAAATTTTAATTGCGCCAGGGATTGCCTTTTCTATAGTAAATTATTCAAAAAATAATTTTCTACTGTCACAAATTTTAATTGCGCCAGGGATTGCCTTTTCTATAGTAAATTATTCAAAAAATAATTTTATACTGTCGCAAATTTTAAATATCCCAGGGATTGCCTTTTCTACAGTAAATTATTCAAAAAATAATTTTATACTGTCGCAAATTTTAATTGCGCCAGGGATTGACTTTTCTATAGTAAATTATTCAAAAAATAATTTTCTACTGTCGCAAATTTTAATTGCGCCAGGGATTGCCTTTTCTATAGTAAATTATTCAAAAAATAATTTTCAACTGTCACAAATTTTATGTGCGCCAGGGATTGCCTTTTCTATAGTAAATTATTCAAAAAATAATTTTATACTGTCACAAATTTTAAATATCCCAGGGATTGCCTTTTCTACAGTAAATTATTCAAAAAATAATTTTATACTGTCGCAAATTTTAATTGCGCCAGGGATTGACTTTTCTATAGTAAATTATTCAAAAAATAATTTTCTACTGTCGCAAATTTTAATTGCGCCAGGGATTGCCTTTTCTACAGTAAATTATTCAAAAAATAATTTTATACTGTCACAAATTTTAATTGCGCCAGGGATTGACTTTTCTATAGTAAATTATTCAAAAAATAATTTTATACTGTCGCAAATTTTATGTGCGCCAGGGATTGCCTTTTCTATAGTAAATTATTCAAAAAATAATTTTCAACTGTCACAAATTTTAATTGCGCCAGGGATTGCCTTTTCTACAGTAAATTATTCAAAAAATAATTTTATACTGTCGCAAATTTTAAATATCCCAGGGATTGCCTTTTCTACAGTAAATTTTTCAAAAAATAATTTTCAACTGTCACAAATTTTATGTGCGCCAGGGATTGCCTTTTCTACAGTAAATTATTCAAAAACTAATTTTATACTGTCACAAATTTTAATTGCGCCAGGGATTGCCTTTTCTACAGTAAATTATTCAAAAACTAATTTTATACTGTCACAAATTTTATGTGCGCCAGGGATTGCCTTTTCTATAGTAAATTATTCAAAAAATAATTTTCAACTGTCACAAATTTTATGTGCGCCAGGGATTGCCTTTTCTATAGTAAATTATTCAAAAAATAATTTTATACTGTCACAAATTTTATGTGCGCCAGGGATTGCCTTTTATATAGTAAATTTTTCAAAAAATAATTTTATACTGTCGCAAATTTTAATTACGCCAGGGATTGCCTTTTATATAGTAAATTATTCAAAAAATAATTTTCTACTGTCGCAAATTTTATGTGCGGCAGGGATTGACTTTTCTATAGTAAATTATTCAAAAAATAATTTTCTACTGTCGCAAATTTTAATTGCGCCAGGGATTGCCTTTTCTATAGTAAATTATTCAAAAACTAATTTTTTACTGTCGCAAATTTTAATTGCGCCAGGGATTGCCTTTTCTATAGTAAATTATTCAAAAAATAATTTTATACTGTCGCAAATTTTAAATATCCCAGGGATTGCCTTTTCTACAGTAAATTATTCAAAAACTAATTTTATACTGTCGCAAATTTTAAATATCCCAGGGATTGCCTTTTCTATAGTAAATTATTCAAAAAATAATTTTCAACTGTCGCAAATTTTAAATATCCCAGGGATTGCCTTTTCTACAGTAAATTATTCAAAAAATAATTTTATACTGTCGCAAATTTTATGTGCGCCAGGGATTGCCTTTTCTACAGTAAATTATTCAAAAAATAATTTTATACTGTCGCAAATTTTATGTGCGCCAGGGATTGCCTTTTCTATAGTAAATTATTCAAAAAATAATTTTATACTGTCGCAAATTTTAAATATCCCAGGGATTGCCTTTTCTACAGTAAATTATTCAAAAAATAATTTTTTACTGTCGCAAATTTTATGTGCGCCAGGGATTGCCTTTTCTATAGTAAATTATTCAAAAACTAATTTTCTACTGTCGCAAATTTTAAATATCCCAGGGATTGCCTTTTCTACAGTAAATTATTCAAAAACTAATTTTCTACTGTCGCAAATTTTAAATATCCCAGGGATTGACTTTTCTATAGTAAATTATTCAAAAAATAATTTTCTACTGTCGCAAATTTTAAATATCCCAGGGATTGCCTTTTCTACAGTAAATTATTCAAAAAATAATTTTCAACTGTCACAAATTTTAATTGCGCCAAGGATTGCCTTTTCTATAGTAAATTATTCAAAAAATAATTTTCTACTGTCGCAAATTTTAAATATCCCAGGGATTGCCTTTTCTACAGTAAATTATTCAAAAAATAATTTTCAACTGTCGCAAATTTTAAATATCCCAGGGATTGCCTTTTCTATAGTAAATTTTTCAAAAACTAATTTTATACTGTCGCAAATTTTAAATATCCCAGGGATTGCCTTTTCTACAGTAAATTATTCAAAAAATAATTTTCTACTGTCGCAAATTTTAAATATCCCAGGGATTGCCTTTTCTATAGTAAATTTTTCAAAAACTAATTTTCTACTGTCACAAATTTTAATTGCGCCAGGGATTGCCTTTTCTATAGTAAATTATTCAAAAAATAATTTTCTACTGTCGCAAATTTTAAATATCCCAGGGATTACCTTTTCTACAGTAAATTATTCAAAAAATAATTTTATACTGTCGCAAATTTTAAATATCCCAGGGATTGCCTTTTCTATAGTAAATTATTCAAAAAATAATTTTCAACTGTCACAAATTTTAAATATCCCAGGGATTGCCTTTTCTACAGTAAATTATTCAAAAACTAATTTTATACTGTCGCAAATTTTAAATATCCCAGGGATTGCCTTTTCTATAGTAAATTATTCAAAAAATAATTTTCAACTGTCGCAAATTTTAAATATCCCAGGGATTGCCTTTTCTACAGTAAATTATTCAAAAAATAATTTTATACTGTCGCAAATTTTATGTGCGCCAGGGATTGCCTTTTCTACAGTAAATTATTCAAAAAATAATTTTATACTGTCGCAAATTTTATGTGCGCCAGGGATTGCCTTTTCTATAGTAAATTATTCAAAAAATAATTTTATACTGTCGCAAATTTTAAATATCCCAGGGATTGCCTTTTCTACAGTAAATTATTCAAAAAATAATTTTTTACTGTCGCAAATTTTATGTGCGCCAGGGATTGCCTTTTCTATAGTAAATTATTCAAAAACTAATTTTTTACTGTCACAAATTTTATGTGCGCCAGGGATTGACTTTTCTATAGTAAATTATTCAAAAAATAATTTTATACTGTCGCAAATTTTATGTGCGCCAGGGATTGCCTTTTCTATAGTAAATTATTCAAAAAATAATTTTCTACTGTCGCAAATTTTAAATATCCCAGGGATTGCCTTTTCTATAGTAAATTATTCAAAAAATAATTTTATACTGTCGCAAATTTTAATTACGCCAGGGATTGCCTTTTATATAGTAAATTATTCAAAAAATAATTTTATACTGTCGCAAATTTTAATTACGCCAGGGATTGCCTTTTATATAGTAAATTATTCAAAAAATAATTTTATACTGTCGCAAATTTTAAATATCCCAGGGATTGCCTTTTCTACAGTAAATTATTCAAAAACTAATTTTATACTGTCGCAAATTTTAATTACGCCAAGGATTGCCTTTTATATAGTAAATTATTCAAAAAATAATTTTATACTGTCGCAAATTTTAAATATCCCAGGGATTGCCTTTTCTATAGTAAATTATTCAAAAAATAATTTTCAACTGTCACAAATTTTATGTGCGCCAGGGATTGCCTTTTCTATAGTAAATTATTCAAAAACTAATTTTCTACTGTCGCAAATTTTAATTGCGCCAGGGATTGCCTTTTCTACAGTAAATTATTCAAAAAATAATTTTATACTGTCGCAAATTTTAATTACGCCAGGGATTGCCTTTTCTACAGTAAATTATTCAAAAAATAATTTTATACTGTCGCAAATTTTAATTACGCCAGGGATTGCCTTTTATATAGTAAATTATTCAAAAAATAATTTTATACTGTCGCAAATTTTAAATATCCCAGGGATTGCCTTTTCTATAGTAAATTATTCAAAAAATAATTTTATACTGTCGCAAATTTTAATTACGCCAGGGATTGCCTTTTCTATAGTAAATTATTCAAAAAATAATTTTATACTGTCGCAAATTTTAAATATCCCAGGGATTTCCTTTTCTATAGTAAATTATTCAAAAACTAATTTTATACTGTCACAAATTTTAATTGCGCCAGGGATTGCCTTTTCTATAGTAAATTTTTCAAAAACTAATTTTATACTGTCACAAATTTTATGTGCGCCAGGGATTGACTTTTCTATAGTAAATTATTCAAAAAATAATTTTATACTGTCGCAAATTTTAATTACGCCAGGGATTGCCTTTTCTATAGTAAATTATTCAAAAAATAATTTTCAACTGTCGCAAATTTTAATTGCGCCAGGGATTGCCTTTTCTATAGTAAATTATTCAAAAACTAATTTTATACTGTCGCAAATTTTATGTGCGCCAGGGATTGCCTTTTCTATAGTAAATTATTCAAAAAATAATTTTCAACTGTCACAAATTTTAATTGCGCCAGGGATTGACTTTTCTATAGTAAATTTTTCAAAAACTAATTTTATACTGTCGCAAATTTTAATTACGCCAGGGATTGCCTTTTATATAGTAAATTATTCAAAAAATAATTTTCAACTGTCACAAATTTTATGTGCGCCAGGGATTGCCTTTTCTACAGTAAATTATTCAAAAACTAATTTTCAACTGTCACAAATTTTAATTACGCCAGGGATTGCCTTTTCTATAGTAAATTATTCAAAAAATAATTTTCAACTGTCACAAATTTTAATTACGCCAGGGATTGCCTTTTCTATAGTAAATTATTCAAAAAATAATTTTCAACTGTCACAAATTTTAATTACGCCAGGGATTGACTTTTCTATAGTAAATTTTTCAAAAACTAATTTTATACTGTCGCAAATTTTATGTGCGCCAGGGATTGCCTTTTCTATAGTAAATTATTCAAAAAATAATTTTCAACTGTCACAAATTTTAATTGCGCCAGGGATTGCCTTTTCTATAGTAAATTATTCAAAAAATAATTTTATACTGTCGCAAATTTTAATTACGCCAGGGATTGCCTTTTCTATAGTAAATTATTCAAAAAATAATTTTCTACTGTCGCAAATTTTATGTGCGCCAGGATTGCCTTTTCTATAGTAAATTATTCAAAAAATAATTTTCAACTGTCACAAATTTTATGTGCGCCAGGGATTGCCTTTTATATAGTAAATTATTCAAAAAATAATTTTCAACTGTCACAAATTTTAATTGCGCCAGGGATTGCCTTTTCTATAGTAAATTATTCAAAAAATAATTTTCAACTGTCACAAATTTTAATTACGCCAGGGATTGCCTTTTCTATAGTAAATTATTCAAAAAATAATTTTCAACTGTCACAAATTTTAATTGCGCCAGGGATTGCCTTTTCTATAGTAAATTATTCAAAAAATAATTTTCAACTGTCACAAATTTTATGTGCGCCAGGGATTGCCTTTTCTATAGTAAATTATTCAAAAACTAATTTTATACTGTCGCAAATTTTATGTGCGCCAGGGATTGCCTTTTCTATAGTAAATTATTCAAAAAATAATTTTATACTGTCGCAAATTTTAATTACGCCAGGGATTGCCTTTTCTATAGTAAATTTTTCAAAAACTAATTTTATACTGTCACAAATTTTAATTACGCCAGGGATTGCCTTTTCTATAGTAAATTATTCAAAAAATAATTTTCAACTGTCACAAATTTTAATTACGCCAGGGATTGCCTTTTCTATAGTAAATTATTCAAAAAATAATTTTCAACTGTCACAAATTTTAATTACGCCAGGGATTGACTTTTCTATAGTAAATTTTTCAAAAACTAATTTTATACTGTCGCAAATTTTATGTGCGCCAGGGATTGCCTTTTCTATAGTAAATTATTCAAAAAATAATTTTCAACTGTCACAAATTTTAATTGCGCCAGGGATTGCCTTTTCTATAGTAAATTATTCAAAAAATAATTTTA
Source organism: Dioctria linearis (assembly GCA_963930735.1). Taxonomy (NCBI): domain Eukaryota; kingdom Metazoa; phylum Arthropoda; class Insecta; order Diptera; family Asilidae; genus Dioctria; species Dioctria linearis. Next base: position 658 of record CAWVNZ010001868.1, on the reverse strand, counting down.
TACTGTCGCAAATTTTAATTACGCCAGGGATTGCCTTTTCTATAGTAAATTATTCAAAAAATAATTTTCTACTGTCGCAAATTTTATGTGCGCCAGGGATTGCCTTTTCTATAGTAAATTATTCAAAAAATAATTTTCAACTGTCACAAATTTTATGTGCGCCAGGGATTGCCTTTTATATAGTAAATTATTCAAAAAATAATTTTCAACTGTCACAAATTTTAATTGCGCCAGGGATTGCCTTTTCTATAGTAAATTATTCAAAAAATAATTTTCAACTGTCACAAATTTTAATTACGCCAGGGATTGCCTTTTCTATAGTAAATTATTCAAAAAATAATTTTCAACTGTCACAAATTTTAATTGCGCCAGGGATTGCCTTTTCTATAGTAAATTATTCAAAAAATAATTTTCAACTGTCACAAATTTTATGTGCGCCAGGGATTGCCTTTTCTATAGTAAATTATTCAAAAACTAATTTTATACTGTCGCAAATTTTATGTGCGCCAGGGATTGCCTTTTCTATAGTAAATTATTCAAAAAATAATTTTATACTGTCGCAAATTTTAATTACGCCAGGGATTGCCTTTTCTATAGTAAATTTTTCAAAAACTAATTTTATACTGTCACAAATTTTAAATATCCCAGGGATTGCCTT